>JAPDHL010001909.1:7083703-7185703 GCA_032847665.1 Solanum chilense | reverse complement strand
CATTTTTAGTTTAGTAATTTGAGGATAGATGTTCTTGTGATGATGACTTCCAGATTTTGGGGAATAATAGATGTTGAATTTTAGTAGTTATTGAATTGGTTTTTATTAATGATGTTAAGTCTTCCGCGTTATTTTCTGTTGTTATACATTGAGATGTTAAGGTTAGATTGGTTGGTTCGCTCACATAGGAGGGTAAATGTGGGTGCCAGTCGCGGCCCCGATTTGGGTCGTGACAGTTCCGATGGTTCCCCCGTAGTTCAGTAATAGAGATATTAGACAGACTTTGCTTGCTTTAGCCCGAGTCGTGACTACTCAAGTGAATTTGAGTATGGTGTGTAGGGTGAATGTTGTGGAGAGCACTATGACCTCTAGGTTGAGAGATTTTATGAGGATGAATACCCCTATCCTTCTTGGCCTTAAGGTAGAATAAAATCCACAAGAGTTCCTAGATGGAGTGTACAGGGTGTTGAATTCCATGGGGTGACTTCTAGAGAGAAGGCGGAGTTGGCTTTGTATCAATTGAGGGAGGTTGCTCAAGTCTAGTACACTCAATGGAAGTACAATACGCCGGTTCAGTCGGGTCCTATTGAGTGGGAAGAATTTAACGAAGCTTTTCTTGGAAAGTACTTTCCGCATGAGAGGAGGGAGGTTAAGGTGGAGGAGTTTATTAATCTCAAGCAAGGCAATATGAGCGTTGAGGAATAATCTTTTAAGTTATCTATGTTGTCTAAATATGTTCCATCCCTTCTGTACAACACTAGGGATGAAATGGGTAGATTCATGATGGGAGTCGCCGATCTACTGAGGAAGGAATGTCGTATGGCCATGCTACATGATTTCATGACCCTATCTAGACTCATGGTGTATGCCCAATCAATTTAACAGTCCAAACTTAAGAGGATGTCTAGAAACTTGAAAAGGAGTTTTTCTAGTGACCAAGATCAAACTAGGTTCAAAAAGAGGTCTCAAACTCAAGAAGAAACTAGAAATGCAGGTGAAATTTGAGATAGGAGGTGGTTCTAAAAATGACAAACCTACGTGTGTCGCTTGTGGAAGTAGGCACTATGGGGAATGCCTAAGGGGTATAGGGAGTTTCTTTGGTTGTGTTAAAGAAGGAAACAAGGTGAGAGATTGTCCTATTATTTCTTCTAGAGGAAGAGAGGGTAAGCAAGTTGCTCCTAATGTTTCAAACGAAGATTTCTCCAAATAAGAGGCAATTCAATGCACTCCGGACTGGAGAAGAAAAGCCGGATGAGGATGAGGAGTAATGGTAAGTCTTTGTATTTCTCTGAAGTGTTATGAGTTCCTTCTAAGTGGGGGAGTATGGTGATTAAAGTAGCTTTGATTGATTGTTTCATCTTTTCTATTCAACACAAGCTTGAGAGTAGAAAGTCATAGAGGTATGTTGCATGTTGCATTGTGTTTAGGGGTCGTGTTGAATTTGAATTTCTTTGATTCCTTGCATTGTGCATTTCCTGAAGTTATGATTATGTTGTAAGATATTTTTATGTAATTTGATCTTGCACTAGTATTTTTCCATCAGGAAATGCCTCAAAGTAGCATTTTTTAAAAAGTTGCATAAATCACTGCAAAGGGGTTGCCTGTTCAATGTAACATTTTCCAAAAATTGATTTATTCATTCTTTAATTTAAAATTGTTGTAGTTTGGTTAGAACCGATATATATGAGCATGATGTTGAATATAAAATGAGTTTTTGCTATTTGGAATGAAGCATGTGAGTTTTATAACATGATCAGTTATAAAAATTCTTCTAGTTTCGTGTTGTGTTGTGATCCTCTAGATTTTGTGAAATTGATGTTCTCTTGATGTTTGTATTGTGTAAAGTGTTATATGGTATGGTCATGAGTTTCTAATTGAATCTCTTTTCTTGGAAATATTCGTAGAGTGGCAAAGTGTCATTCGAGGATGAATGTTGTCCTAGTGGAGGAGATTATACCAACCCTCAAAAGATTTAGGTAAAGATAGAGCCTAAAATGTTTTTCATGATTCTATAAGGTCCTAAAAATGTCTATAATGTGGTATTGAGGCAATGGTTAGAGTTTAGGTGCACTGGAATTCAAACGTCAAGGGATGACTGAGACGTTTGACGACTCAGTCACCTATGTGCCTCATATGTGGTTTTATGTGTTTATTGTGATTCATGAGGTTATAAGGTCCTTAAATGAGTTATTATAGTGTTTATAGGCAGTGTGTCAAGTTTCGTGATGTTTGGAGGTCGAACGTCCAAGAATGTCCATGACGTTCGAAATGTTTGCCTTGAAACGACCTTGTGTGTTTATGCATGTTTCGTCGAGTTTTACGTATTTGTTTTGGATGAAATTCATGTGAGAGGTTCTAAATTTTTATACTATCATCTTTGGGTTAGAAAGGTCCGGGAAAACATCCCCAAGGACCATCCAAGTGTCCTTGAGGAAGGACACATGTTGGTGGACAAGAAAGCCCAAACCACAGAGGCGATCGACGCTCGGCGGGTCAGTCGATGCCCCGTAAGTGAGGTCGCATCGATGAAAACTTAGGCGTGGGGAATGAGAGGAAAAATACCAGCCTAAGTCCCACACCACGTACCCACAAGATGTTCCGTTGGTTAAGGGACGGGCCGTCGATGGTCCTTCCGTCTGTGAGGTTGTTCCTGCGCAGCTTCACTGTAAGTTGGGGGTGAAGTTTTAAATTCACCCCACATCCGAATAAGAATTTGGGCAGTTTCTAAAAGGTATTTGGGGTATTTTAAACCTGTTTATAAGCCTAAAATACTTATAAGATTTCATTCATCAAGATCTAAACCCAAATTCCCTTAGAAATTCTCTATAACTAGATTGGAGACAAAAATCAAGGAAGGGCTTGGATTGGAGAATTGAGCGTAGATTCTTCATCAAATTGAAGCATTATATTTATATTGGTATGGATTTTGATCCTTGAAACTCTATTCATCAAGGATCTCAACTTTCAAAGATGTTTGCTAAAGTTTTCAAAGATAAATTGTCCAATTTCATGATCTATGCATGGGTTCTTGCATTAAAGAGATTTTAAGCATTGAATATTGATTGAATTGTTATTAATTAGATAATTTTAACTCAATTAACATATGAACCCATGTAATTGATGAACCCTAGTTTTTACTACTTTATGAGTTAAGTAATATTGATCTAATGCTTATGAATTCTACTGTAGTTTTCTATGGCCTATTGATTGATGTAAATAATTGTATTGAATTAGTATCTAGGTTGTCTTAAATTTATGAATCTATATTGAATTGATATATTTTCATTGAATATCATAGTTTATGTATTGAATTGTTGGTTATGGCCATGGTTATGGGCCTTGTGGTATTAAATTGGATTTAGCATAGGAATGAAGTGTTGAGGATGGAGTGGTTGTACGTTTACCTAATTACCTTAATTTTATGATAATTAAAATTCAATTATGTTGTTATTGGTATGGTAAACTTATGGTGGCAGTGTTATGTGCTTACCTGCAATTGATGAGGCATTGTCGGTGTTACTTTATGTATTATAATGATTGAGGCCTTGCCGGCACTACTTGAAGTATTATGATTATTGTGTAGTTGATTTATGTGAAGTATGAGCATATATATCTACATGTGAAGTAATGTGAAAGCATGTGTTCTTTCTATATATGTTAGGAGATCATGTAGACTATAACTATGTGCTTATATGTGTAATCTTATATGGTGATGTATGATTGTTCCTACTTGACTATATGAGTTGTGATGGTTATATTTATATTTTATAGTAGTGTATAGGATGACTTAAAGATGATAATGGTTCTTTTGATGTGCTTCTAGAATGACATGCAATATTTGTTAAAGTGAAATATGTTGTGTGTTGTCTTGGTTGACTTGTGTCCCTTACTTGATGCATGTATGAATGTGAATATGAGATGTCTTTACATAGGATGCTAAAGCGTCTTAGTAATGAATGTATGAATTACATGATGTTAAGAGGGTCCTTTTTGTGAAACCTTGAACCTAGTGGTAAGGTTATTAATGTTAATATTGAAAGTCGTAATGGTATCCTTCAAGTAAAGGAATGATAGAATTAAGGTTGGTTGGATGGAACAACATCATATCAATCCTTAGGAAAGTCATTATGAGCTTCTTGTTGCCATTGTAAGGTATCCCTAATAGACCTCTTTGGTAGGGTAAATGTGATTGGGTTATGAAATTGATATGGAACCCCTTTATATGAACCTTTAATGTAAAAAACCCCATGAGAACAAAGGCTAGCACTGAATGAGTATGGTAAGGGAAGTAGTTCTAGTTAAAGAATGAGACTAGAGTACAAAACACACCCTTCATATTCCTTGACCATGTCCATACATAGGATGTGTTCAAGTTCTACCATTGGCAAGTAGAACGCCCTCATCGGAGTAGGTTAGAACTCCGGATTCCATGTCTAGCTACCATGGTCTATGTCAGTTATTGCTTATTCTCATCATATAGGATACCTACTAGCATTAGAGAAGTTCTATGATGTTTAGGTGGTGATATGTAACGCTAACTAAACATTGCACAATAGGCTTTGAAAATGTTAGTTACAGTCCCTAGGTCTTGTCCAATACCATTACTTGAATGTCCTTATGTGTTTAATGCGTTTTGAATGAACTAATGAATGTAATGACTTAAGTTGAGAAAGCATGTAAAATGAATAATTAGTTATCTAGAATAGTTAAGGGGTTTCTAGTTAAGGTGTGAAGGAGGCATAGGAATGGTCACTTTGTACTTTACCTAGATAAGTCTTAAGAATAACTTTAGTTAGGGAAGATGTTGATTATGTGGACATGATCTAAGACTTAAGTAGTCTTAAGGATTATTTAGGTAGTGTTGAAGAGGTCAATCATGGACGTTATCTTCTTGATTTACTTAAGTAAGTCTTTTGATAGCCTTGGTAAGGAAAATGTCATATTGTATATGCTATGTGTATTGGTATCTTGTAAGTGTGTATGTGTCTCTTTATTAGTAGTCTTGACGATTATTTATGCATGCTTACAGAGGATGTATGGGCGGTCTCTCTTTGTGTTGCTTAAGTGAGTCTTAGGATAGCTTTTAGTGTGAAGACTACATGATAGGAAGTGTTTAAAGTGAAGGAAAGACACTTCATTGTAACAGTCAAGGAATTCAGTGTACAGTAAATTGAGGTTGCTGTAATGTTGGTTTTAAAATGTGTTATGTGTTTCCAGGGTGTTAAAAGTTATTCTTATGATTATACTAAGATGTTTTAATGAAAAGATGCATATTTCTAATCAATGTTCGTTTGCATGATTTTATGCATAATGTCATACTTAGTACAAGTGTTTGTACTAATTTCATACATTTTGTTATCTCTAAAGGTGTAGGTGAAAGGTGAGAAGGATCGTGAAGGAGAGATTGCATTCTAGAGTCATTCAAGGAAACTGAAGTATGTCCGCAATTGACTCCAGGGCATATATAGATGGTTTTTATTTCCTACATTGAAATATTGTAATAGACTAAGTATTTCTATATGTTGAAGTATAGGTCGTATCTCAAGTATTCTAGTGTCTAAGTTTTGATGAGATTGAGACTTAGTATTTCCTATGATTTCTAATGAAAGATGTGACTTAGTATTTCCTATGATTTCTAATGAAAGATGTATTAAAGATATTCTAATATTTTGTGAAAAGTTTTAATTCCGCACTAATTTTTGGCATATTAACCCATGGGATATGGTCCTCATACTTACACAATTTGGGATCGGTTCATGCTAGGCTTTCGCCCCTGAGCTTCCATCTTCCTATACCGATAGTGATCGACCCATGCTAGGATTTCGCCCCTTGGCTGCCACCCGTAATTATACAAATTTATTCACTTAGATTCTTTAATCTTTGAGATTGTTGTTTATTAGTTCAGAACTCTTTTCGGATTGTTCTTTGGATAATCATAACACTTTTGAGATGTTATTTAATGTATATGCGATGAACGATACGTAAGGGCTTGTATAAGACCTCCGAGAGGTCGAGTACGCCGGTTGCACTCCCAGAGTGACATATCTTCTAAGGTGTGGTCTCAGGATGTGACATCTGCTCTATGTCATTTATCAAGTAAAGGTGAACATTGAACATGTAGAAACACTTCCTTTTCTGTTTTCTTCCATACTATTCGAGACTTAATTCTTTTGTTGGTTTGTGTTGGTATCCCATGGTAGGAGGCGTTGTGCATGTAAAAGACCTTATAGCTCTAGACTGTACGTATACGTTGAACCCGTCTCACTGTTAACATTTGAATTCAATATGAACTGGTTCTGACCCCCAAATTTTGGGGTTAACAGTTTTGCTTTTCCAAGTTTAATAAATCTAAGAAATTGTGCAGGTTGCCACACCCACATTCAGTAACTTCCATTTACTGGACATTAAACAATTCTCAAGCAAATGTTCACTTAATTTTTGAATGACATGCAAATTATTTGGAGTGTGATACTAAAGTAGGTTTAACATTTCATTATTATATGAAGCATTAAGGTCGTATTAAACTGCCAACTTCAATATTGTGATATGCCTATAGTACATAGCAGTACAACATAACACTTGTGTACATTTTGTATCCTACAAAAAGTTGAAATTTGTAATTTCTGAAGGCATCAAAAATCATAACTTGAGTATTGAAATTTCTTAGCACTTGACCAAAGAGAGCGTTAAATTAGGGAGGAAACATTCGTATTGTAAGAGGGAAGATGATGAAACATGTGAGAGTACATAAAGCAAAGAGAGCATTGTGGTACTTGAAAGAGGGATATGGGCTTACTATTTTGAAATTTGACCTTGGATTTCTTATATAGTTTTTATGTTCAAAGCTGTATGCTTTCTAGACTAAACCTCGTGTCCTTATAGTTTGTTAGATCTTTTGTATCCAACAAGAAATTTCTTTTATATTTTTCAAATTTTCTGCTATTGAGCAGGCATGTGCATAAAATCAATAGGCTATATAGAGTATTTATTTTTTTATCAATCTTGTTTCAATATGGCCATAAAAACAACCACAAGATTATGAAAGGAAAACATAGAAGTCTAGGTGATTAAGAGAAGATGGAACTTTGTAATAGCGTCCAGTTCATTACAACAATAGAATCCAAAAGAATCTCCAAACGATTGATAAATTATGCCCAAAATGAGCCCCAATGTTTTATAGTTTTACCTTTAAAAAGCCATAACATTGACCAGAAAGTCCCTTAGTGAATGTTTTCCCATGGATTGCCCATGACACATTGTGCATAGGTCCAATGCATTGTGTCTAAGCCTAGTAGGGTGAGTTGGTGTAACTTCTATGCATGAATTTGGTACGGTGGTTGTCAGTTTGATAGAGTTGGTCATAAATCTTAAGATAAAAGTACATTAACAGATATTTATGTTAATTTGTTAATGATGTAAGAAGTGTATTAATAACAACGCATCCCGAGGATGCAAGGTTTACAAAAGTAGGGATAGTCAGCTCTAGAAAGGGCAAAAATAAAACCTATCACAATACAAGAGAGTTAACAAAATCCAAGAATTGTTCAGGGTTATACGCAGGAGTAAGGTTAATATACTCTGACAGAGTATATACTATCCATGTTGTTACCCCATTTGAGCATGTCATTTTTCAGGGGGTTGACAACATTAGAATGCAATCTTCCATAAGTGCTTCAAGTTCTTCAAACTCCCAATCATTCTGGTTCCTTCTCAGTCTAAGGCACCAAGTATGCCCCTCTCAATTTTGTGAAACAGTGGAAAGGTTCCTTCTTAGTCTAGGGCACCAAGTATGCCCCTCCCAATTTTATGAAACAGTGGAATCAGGGTTGGAAACAATAGAGAATAGGTTGAGTTCCTTCAATAGATTCTGACCAAGCCAAGGTTCTTTTCAGAAGAGGAAATGGTTCCCTTGCATATATGTACAGTTGTTAGAAGTGAAGTCAGTCCACAGTTTCCCGATTTCATTCCACAATCTACAACCATGAGGTAATCTACTAGTGTTGGTAACCCAATGGCTATCATGTCCATATTTAGCTTGGACCTCCAAAGTCCCATGCCCTCTTGATTATACCTCCAATGCCATTTCAAGAGTGTGCTTTTGTTATGGAATGCCAGGTCCTTCACTCCTAATCCACCAAGTTATTTTTGGCTAGTTACCTTATCCCATTTCATCAAGTGAATCATGGGGGACTCATTTTTGCCATCCCAACCCATTAACCATATTCACAGGTGAATGATGATAACACTCTCAGGAGTAGTTACGAATCTCCATGAATAGAATCAGCTCGAACGACGTTAAGCAAGAGGTACCTGTACCCGGAACCGACACAGGTGGGTAGTTAAACATGATGATATGGAGACCAGACAAAGCCTAAAAGAGAATTAAGGTAATATTGATATATTGAACCTGTTACCTCTCTACAAAGTATAAGAGTGTCATCAGCAAACATTAAGTGTGATACAGAGGTTAATTGACCTGTTGTGCTGCCCACATAAAAATCCTGCAACCAATTAAGTTCTTCAGCGTTGTCAAGCATCCTGCTAAGTCCCTCCATTGCTAAGATGAGAAGGAAGGGGGACAAAGGCCCGCTTGCCTTATTCCTCTCTTGGGGGGAAATAATCCAACTGGACTCCTGTTAACCAGAACACACTATTTAAAAGTAGAAAAGGAGAACCGGATCCATTTGATCCACCTATCTCCAAAACCTTTTGCCTTAAAATAAAGATCAAGCACTGCCTGTTGAGTTTGTCCAAAGCCTTTTCTTCGTCTAGTTTTAAAAGGTGTCCGAGGAACCAATTTTTAGTCTCCAATCGATGCCAGAATATAGGATACAAGCTAGAGGAAGGGGTTGAATCTTCGACCTTGTGGTTAACAACCACACCCTCCAATCAACTGAGCTACTCTTTTTGGCTCATGAGTTAGCTACTTGATATTTTGGTGAGAAGGCAACTCATTTTCTTAGAGTTCTATTTCTTGTTCCATTTGAACAGACCAAAAGGGGACCCTGAGGTATCTGTTTCAATATTGAATTTAGTGGCTATTTTACCCCTTTGTAGTAGATGTTACTCTCTATGATGATCACGTTATAAGTTAATAGCGAACTATTCATATGTCTTTACATTCCATATGGCTCTCAATTGAATATCCTAGTAATGTAAACAATTTTTGTTAAATATTTAATAATATATAGAATAAAGACCTGTTAAACCTTATCTGTCTGTGCTCCAAAATTCACTTTTGAACTCAACTCTTTGGCATGTTGAACTTTCTCTTTCAGCCAAACTCTTCCTCAGTCAAAGATTATCTAATGATTATAGGACTTCAGTACAAAGGCTGTACTAGTTTCAATATTTACTGAACAAAGTGACAGCAAAAATCAGTGTATCCTTGATACTACTTACAAGGATTTCTATAAAGATTCTAAAACTTCTATCCAGATGCAGAATCATCTGTGAATATTTATTTACATCAAAAATGAAAAAGTAAGACATAATTCAACTTTATCTTCAGGGTGGAACTGAATATATTTTCATAACATCCATTTCTTTCCTTCCAAATGGTTCACCAGATGCAAGCAAGTTCTATTTCCATCTCTTCTTCTGTTTGGTACCTTACTCCAAGATGCTCCAACATGCCAATAATACACTAGTCAGCCTTGGCATTGTCCGTCTAATGCCTTTCATGTTAAGAGAATTCGCCAAAGCTGGTAAGTTATTACACAGTGAATAAACAGTTGGCTGTTGCTTTCCGACTCCTGTCTACAAAGATAGCATTTTGAACATAGTTGATACTCCCTTCTCTTCAAGTTTTCTTGAGTCAGGCAGTATCCTTAAGCTACCAACCAAAGAAAACAAGCTACTCCCTCTGTCCCAATTTTTATATGATGGTGTAAGACATGACTCATGAACGGTAAACTTTTGAAACATATGGTCTAAATTAAGCCATAGATATTTGTGTGATTATAAATCATCTCATTAAGGGTAAAAATGTGAAGTTCGAACTTCGACGTTTAATTGTCAGTAAATATAGAAAGGTGTCATACTTTTTAGTATGGAGTAAATGTAAAGAGTGTCACATAATCGAGACAGGGAGTGTACCTTGTATGGAATTTTTAACTTTCCATATATCTTTCCAGGGACACAACGTAGGCTGTTGACTAGTATAGAATAGATCATCATAAGATGATTGACTGTGTATACTTCTTTCCTGTGCTTCGGCCTACGAGCTTGTTCTCTTCTTCCTCAAAGCCTTTGAATTTCTCTAGGACAGAGATAAACTCTTCAACTTTTTTATTTCCCAATTATGTAGTTGTCTTCTACAATTCAAGTGCCAACCCCAAAAGCTTGATTTAATGTTGAGTCTTGTTGCTGACTTAAACTTGAGATATCTGGAAACAGGATCTTTAATGAGTGAGTAAAGACCGCTATGCCGAGCTAGTTATCTTTTCAAACAGATGTTCTTCTTCTATTTGCCACTTTGATACTGGTATTTATTTTAAATAGGATCATAAAACTTTTATTATTCTCCATAGACTTGTGTGGACCTATAGAAGGTTGTAGAAGCATCAAATCTGGTGTCTGAAACATAGGAAAGCCTTGATCTCCTTTGTAAAGCTCTCTCTCGAACTTGTGACCCAGACTGCATTTACTAGGTTAACTATTTGTTGAGCCACTGCTATTGGCTGTGGAGCTAACACAAGTGATGGCAATGGCGTCTGTGAGCCTGGTGCAAACTGTTGCAATGGTGTATGAGTAGCTGGAATCTTTCCACCCACTGTATCCTGTTTATGTTAAGTAGCTGGAGGCACTATGCCATCTAGATGCGGAAGAACAGTCTCTAACTCTGATACTGTCCCCTCACTGATAACACTAGTGAACTGCAACTGAGACTCACTAGTTTATGTCCTGGAAATCTCCCTTTGCTGGAAGCTCGAATGGTGCCTGTCTAGTGTTTGGGGGTCCACCTCTATCCCTGTCTGCTGACTGTGTTGGAGTCGTCCACATGACCAGGCTCTGCCCCTACTGAACCATGTGTTGCTGGTGCACAACACCCCCTTGCCTGGCAGATGAGAATGAATGTTTCCTAATAACCATCTATTCAAAAAAGAAGAGAAGGATTATTTCCTTAATCAATGCTATAACATGATGACAATCAAAAAGAAGGAAAACTTTTCCTAAAATGCTCGTGTAGCCTCCTGTTTATTGATATGGAGCCCTAAGGATCCATAAATAACTTTCTCAAAAAAACCGGAAAAGGCTTAAATTCCCCCTTGAACTTGTCCAGAAAAATCAGTTACACGCTTAAACTATCAAAGCTTAAACTATCACAGTGACCTTTTACACACCTATACTATTAAAAGTGAATTTTCTGACCCCTAAAACTGACGTGGCAAAAAAAATAAAAAAAATAGGTGGGTCAGTTTGAAATTAAAGCAAAAAAAGTTAGAATCCTCTTTCCACCCCTACCCTTACACCTCTTCTTCTTCACACCCCACCCATTGTCATCTTCATTTTTTATTTTTTTAATCACAATCTTAAAGCACAATTATTAATATTTTTATTCGCAATTAGGTCAATTCTGGATAATGGTATTTTATCTAGAAAAGTTTTGGTTGGTTGGTTCTATCTTATCATTTTTTTTGGGCTTTGTTAAAGAAATTTTGGTTGTTAATCAATTTTTGGGTTTGATGGTGATAGCAACTTTATTGGTTTGGTGATTATGGATGGTGAGTGACAAAAATTTTAAAAGCTAATTGAAGATGGTGAAGAAGAAAAAATCGATATTAATATTGGCGGTGGTGATATTTTGTGTTGGGTGACAAAGAAGAAGAAGATTTGGAGGTGTTATAGTGGTGGTGAAGAACAAATCAATAGCGAAGGTGGCCGGATATGATTTTTCTGGTGAGATGAGAATTAAAATGGGTGGGATATAATGATGAAGAAGATATAGTTATTAGAGAAAATTAAAATAATTAATTAGAGATTAATTAGAGTAACATATTGTTAACAAAAGAAAAGTTAATTAATAAGGACAAGAAAACAAAAAATTATAATTTATGACATAACGCTGATGTATTGCTAATATGGCAGCAAGTGTAGTGCATCACATAATGTGAGAGTGTAGTTATATGTCTCAGGGTGGTAATAAATTCACTTTTGAGTAGTAAGGATGTATAATAGGTTACTGTGATAGTTAAAACGTGTAACTAACTTTATTGACTTTTCGGGACAAGTTCGGGGGACCTATGCATTCATAAATAAGACCACTAGATACTGCTCCATGACTCTGAGTAATTTGAGGTGCTAGGCTTTGATACGAAGTTCATCACAATTCAAATTGAGGACTTAGACTGAACCCTCTATCAATATATGCTCATAATAGTGAAATAAGCACGATAGAAGAGATATCGCAATAGTCTAGCATAACGTAAATGCAGAAATAAGTACAACTATCTGATATAGTGCATAAACCCATACACCCAAAGAAAAGAGACTAAGTCATGGAGCTACTAGTATTTGAGTACAGAGTATCAGACGTAGATCAAAAGTAAGGTCAACATTCAAGCTTCTGTCAGAAAGACTTAAGAGAGCTATAGGTAATTTTATTTCTCATAATCAGAATGCTTTTATCAAATGAGTCAAATTACTGACGATGCAATGGTAACTTATGAAAGACTTGACAATTTGATGTGAAGGAAGAAAAATGGGTAGCCTGTAAGATGGATTTAGGAAAAGTACAAGACCACGTCACTTGACATTGCCTATTGAATCTTCGAGGCTGATGAACTTTGGTGAGAAATGGATAGAAAGGATCACGTTTCGCATATCAACTGTGAGATTTCTCATCTTAATAAATGTGACCCCTAAGGTTTTTCAACTCTTATTGAGGCCTGCGACTGGGATCCCTTGTCTCCTTAGTAATGGAAATTCTCAGTACAATGTTAAGGGAAAAAGAGAACCTTTGGTTAAGGGGTCTAAAGATATGCAGAAAAGATCAGGAAGGTATGATGCTTAATCATATCTTTTTTGTAGATGATTCTCTTTTATTCTGTGAGGCTGATAGAGATCAAATTTTGTATTTGAGAGGGGTCCTTTTGTGCTTTGAGGCATTTACTGGCCTAAGAGTATCATTTTTAGTATTAATGGTGATGACTGTGTTGAAGAGGTTACAGACATTCTGGTCTGTGAAGTATATAAATTTCCCACTATTTATTTGGGGCTTCAATTAGGGGTGACGAGAAAGGACAGATCATCCGGTAAGTGGTTTGGGCTTGGGACTTCC
Organism: Solanum chilense; assembly: GCA_032847665.1. Classification (NCBI taxonomy): domain Eukaryota; kingdom Viridiplantae; phylum Streptophyta; class Magnoliopsida; order Solanales; family Solanaceae; genus Solanum; species Solanum chilense. Next base: position 7,172,421 of record JAPDHL010001909.1, on the reverse strand, counting down.
ATGTTGGAGGTCTCATGTTAGAAACCCTTTGCAAGCGAAAGGCACACGGAGTTTGCCTTCTGGGTCGAGCTCGTCGCACTGGGCTAGCCTAGTGCGGATTACCTCTCCTGTGTGGTTTGCAAGCTATTGAATAGGAGAGGAGCGGCTGCGGGTTTTCCTTGCATAAAAAAGGTGTGGAATGAAGTTTGACTCCTTGGAAAAACATTGCTTATCGCTTGCGGGAGGCTTATCTTCATCTACAGTATCTTGGATAGGATCCCAACATATACAATGTCCCTATTTAAAATGCATGTAGCAGTTGAAAAGAAATTGGATTCCATTATAAGACAGTTTCTATAAGATGTAAAGACAAACCAAAGGAGAACTCATTTAGTAATGTGGCAGGTGGTTACTGGATATAAAAAATCATGGGGGTTTGTAATGAAGAATCTGAAGATGCAGATGCAGAATAGAAGCCTACTTAGTAAATGGCTATGAAGATAATAGTATTTCGGGAGGGGGGGTGGGGTAAGGGTGGAAATTTGGCAAAAAATGTGAATGAAATAATTTGGGAGAATCTAGAGGAAAATAAGTGAAGAATGGGTTGAGTTCTTACAATATACAAGGCTGGAGGTTGGCAATGATGCTAGAATTAAATTCTTGATAGATACTTGGAGTGGAGATGAAAATTTTAAGAGCACATTTCCCTATTTGCTTTAAATAGACAGGGTCACATAATTTATTTCTATCCAAATTCAGGCTGACATATTACTTAAAGGAAAAACTTGAATGATTGGGAATTGGAGCATTTCTGTCAACTGATACAACAACCGAACTGATAATTGATTGATTCAAAGCAGATGTTTTAGTTTGGGTCAGGGATATAATATTTTCAGTCAATAGTTATAAACTGTTTTTGCAGATGATTCGTCAGGGGATGCCTAATTGACCTTGGAAGATGATCTGGTGAACCAATGCACCTATGAAAGTAGTCTGCTTTGGCTTGATAGCAGCCAAGGATGCTTGTCCCAGAATAACCTGCAAATTAAGGAGAGCCTACCACATGTGCATCAGATGTTATTCTTTAACAGGGAGCAGGAAACAATTGAACATCTATTCCTCCATTATAGTTTCTCAAGACAACGCTAGGCACTTTTTTCTTAATATTATTGGGTGTCTCGGGTAATACCATGGAAGATCAACAATCTGTTGGATGTTTGGCAAGCTCATAAAATAAGTTTGAACAGATATGTAGGACTATTCCCATTTGCATATTATGGATGTTTGGCTGGAAAGGAATGCATGCTTTAAGGAGAAGAGACTGTAGATTGCTGGAGTAAAAAAAAATGTATCAAAAACATGTTTATTTGGTGGTTAAAGAAGTACTGTAGATAGTATGGACCAGTATTTGGATTGTTACGGGGAAAATGTATTGACTGTGGATATGCTGTAGCTTTGTCTTGTACTTGGTCGTGTACCATCTTGGTACCTTTTACATAAAACTTCTACCTGTCCCCCAAAAATGTCAATATTAAGGGTGTGCTTGGTACATTTTCCATTTTTCATGTATGATTGACTAAAATGTTCTGGAAAATGTTTTCTACATCAACTTATTTTTCTCAAATTTAAGGAAAATTAGTTTTCTTAAGAAATTAAGAAAAACATTTTTCAAAACTCTCCTCCAACTTCAAATTGTAATTTTTTTCTTACCTACCGCTAACGCTGACCCTCCCCATTCAGATTAAACAATAAAAAAAATTGTTTTTTTCTTAAAATTATTTATTTTATCCTTACCCACCGACCCCTACCCCCAAATCAACCCCTACGCCAACCAAATATTCAAGTTTGGGTGTCGGGGTCAGGTCCTAGGTGGGATATCCGCTCTCAAAAGTCGAAAGTCGAAAGTCGGGGTCAGGTCCTGGGTGGGATATCCTGGGTGTCGGGGTTAGGTCCTGGGTGTGTCGAAAGTCGGGGTCAAGTCCTTAGTCAGATCTCAAGGTCGAGTTTTAGATGTGTCGTCGCGTTGTGTTCTCCTTCGCATGTCCGGGTCATTTCCTAGATCTATTATCGAGGTTGGTTTTCAGGTCATGTCCTAGATCTTAAAATTATTTTTCATTCGCAAACAAAACGTTAAAAACTATTTATAGGAAAATATTTTCTAATCAACAAAATATGGGTAAATCATCAATTACCTTGGTTTTTAGGAAAACATTTTCCTTCATACCAAGCACACCCTAAGGGCCTGTTTGGAAGGAGACCTTGGTAATTGGATTTGGTGTAATTGGGTATAATTACACTGTCCGTGCTGTTTGTTTGGACATGTAATTACTTGGTCATCATGTAATTGGTGTAATTGGTTGGAGGTGATTACACTCTACAATTTACAGGCAGAGTGATCGTAATTACATGATGTAATTATCATCTAATTACTTTTTAATTTCTTTTTTTTTTTTAATTTTTTTAGTTATATTATTTTATGTAATTTTTATTATTTTAAAAATTTGTAAAAGTTTTTTTTTTAATTATTATTATATTTTATTTTCTTCTTTGTTCTCAACTTTAGTTTACCTGATTCTATACAACGTATTATCTATTTCTTTATGTCATGCTTATTTTCTCATTAACATAAATTTATTAGTATTATAATTTTCAAATTAAAATTGAAGTCATTGTTAAGTAAGGTTATAAACTTACGTTTTCTTTATTAAGAAAAAAATAAAAATAAATCATATTTATGCATATGATGTTGAAATTTGTTATATCTGTATTATGTTTAATTTTTTGTTTTGAATTTATAAATGTTATATAATCAATTTCATTTTTTTGTAGTATTGAATTCACATTGCACGCCATTTTTTAATTAGACTTGATAGATTATATTATATTATATTTTTGTCAAACAATTATTAATTCATGACATTTTATTTATATATTAATCTTTTTATCTAACTTGCATTTCATGATGTTTATAGAAACTTCATACTTTTAGTTTTTACGATCAATTCAATTAAAATATATTAATTTAAAAAACATAAATCAATTATTTTCATAATATTAGTTTAAAAAATATGTTTATTAATTAGCATATTTCCAAAAAAAATATATAACTTAAATATTTAATTTATTGTCATTTATAACGTTTCTCATTTGTCTAGTATAATTTTTTTAATAATTGACTTTATTTTTAAAATTTAATATAACTTTATGATTGCAATTGTGCACCCAAATAGAACATGTGTAATTACACTGTAACATTCAAACATGACTGACATGTGTAATTACACTTGCACTGTGGCAATCAAACAAGTCAGTGTAATTACTAGGCTTGTCATTACTACCCTAGTAATTACACCAATTCCAATTACCAAGTGGCTATCCAAACAGGTTCTAAATGATAACTGAAAAGTATCAAAAATGCCCTTTAACTATTTGAAATCGAATAGGAAGGCCTTCAAAATTCATAGTTTGGTCTAAGAAATGACCTTCAGTTTCCTCATAGTCAATTTCTTTTACTAGTTCGGAAGTTGCATTGTACTCAAATCTGCGAGATGAGACCCATGCTATCAATAATTTGGTTTTAAAATGCCCCTATTGCTAATAGTTTGGTCTAAAAATGTCCAGAATCTAAAAATGTCCTTTTTCTAACAAATATATATTTCATTTTCATTTTAAATTCTCTTCATTATAAAATTATTACTTTAAAGAATACTATTCTTATTTTTCTCTTTTAAAATCACTTTTACTAATAAATATGTATCAAGTAATAACTTTTTCCTCTAAATTTCATTTGTCAATTAAAATAAAATAATTTTTTGTACTTTTTAACCGATAGTACAAGTCATACATATAAGATCAGAGAAATTCCATCATAAATTTTGAATTAGACAACAACAATAAAATCCTAATAAAATAGGAAATATATTATTTCTTAATCTTTTCCAAATTGAAGTAGGATAAGCATTTGGCAACAAAATAAATATTATTATTAAGAGAATGTGCTTAAAAAGAAAATAAATAATATATTTACATAGAAAAAAGAGTATTTTTGACCAATTAAATAACTATAAGTGCAGTTTCGGACCAAACCAATGATAACAAAAGTATTTTTAGACCCTGTTTTGAATAATAAAAGATTGTGGCTGAATAAGGCCTCCACGGACTAGTGGCAGCTCATTTCAGCTCTAAGCAGGCCTAGTATAGACTAAAACTCAGAGATCCGCTACTGGACCATTCTTTCTTAGTCTTGCACAAAATAACACGAGCACTCTTATCTTACCTCTAGGACATGACTAGAGAAAAACTGTAGTACTGTACCATTAACAAAGACATTGTAGGTATAGAAATCAGCATAGTTATGCAGATATATAATACTCATGAACATAATCACATAGAATAATCATGCTATTACTAGTGTGCTAAAATATTATAGCTGCTACATTGTTATTGGGCATAGGTTGTCAATCCGACCTGCCTGGCATGGTGCATCAATCACATGTCTAACGCATCGTCGGTGCGTGGGTACCTATTTGACCTGTCCCCCTATTACGGTGCATCAACCACATCTTACATTAATGGAGGGTCAAATACATTAATGACATTTTTTACTTAACAGAAAAATGAGGTGATGTAAGACCTCTAGTGCAAAACCACCTCATGATTTTGCAGTTCAAATCACATATAGATTAATTATATCATTCGGTTTAACCGACGGAGGTCATGCCTTGAATCTTAGCTCAAAACTCGGTCAATTCAAATTCCATGCACGAGCTCCAAATCCCCAAACTAGTGTAAAAGGGCTATTGAAATTCGAAATAAGGTTTTATATGCTACAGGTCCTCTTTCATGTTCCTGACCGTTGGGCTCACATTTGCAGTTCAGTCATTGTAGAGGCTTGCACTATTGCAGTCACCATCACATAGAAGGCTTGATTGGGGTTTACCTGACTTCTTTTCGCCGCTGTATCCTTGGGCCTGGCAACTGTGATTAAAAATTCCTGTGTTCGACAATGGTGTTGCCTGGTCACGAAGAAAGCACCTGTACTAGAAAAATTTGCAGTTCCAACTGTCCCCAAATGGTGTGCCAAAGCACCTCCTAGCCCCTCGAGTCCCAACCCGAACATACAACAAGTGTAAAAACATTAGAACCTAAGGAAGTCCTAAATCATACAATGATACGTAAATACTCAAACAGATGGTCCTAAAACGTACTCAAACCTTGTATGCTTTACTGCTTGCTTTGGAATGAAGCAATCCCTCTGCCTCCACAAGAAAAAAACAATAGATACAGGAATAAAGTTTAAAATGGATGTTTATGTTGTGAGTGTTTGTTTACTAAAATCATCGGAGTTATTAGCGAAAAGTTATTATACCACTTTTCCTTTCTTATTTGCAGTGCCTCCTTGGTTAACTAGAATTACAGAGAGAATAAATGAGAAGTCGGGGTTATTTCCATCATCAGTTAATCATGTGCTTATAAATGAATACCTTCCTAACCAAGGAATAATGGTTTGTTCTGAACTCGTCCAAGCTGCGTTAATCATTTCATTTCCTGCTTATTCTTCTTTCTTCAATTCCCCTCATTTTCTACTTTTATCTCAAATATGTGTTTTGCAAATTTATCTCTATAGTTTTGTAACGCCTAAGTCCTCACAAAGCTTTGAACACTGACATGCAGGTGTCTTGTCTTAGTTATAAAGTTACGTGTTTAATCATGTTAGTTCTGGTTTCATAACTAGGAAGTCTGTATCGAAACCTATGTTGCTCAGAAATGTCGACGGGTGCATGTCGGATCCTCCTAAAATAGTGTATTTTTGAAGGATCCGACACATGTAAGGCAACATTTTAGGAGATCCCGAGCAACTTAAGTTGAAACTGCTAGATTTCTTATATAGCCTTATAAACAGGAGAATAGGTTCTAATTAGTAAATCAAGATTGATTTCCTTGATTTTGGTTAACAATACATTAATTTTGCTGACAAGAACGCCTCCACTGCAGCCGCATCAAGACGGACCAGCTTATTATCCAGTAGTGGCAATTCTTTCTCTTGGATCTCCTGTAGTTATTGATTTCACTCCTCATCATAATTTGAGCTGCCGTGTTGGTGCACATGGAAACGGTGCTGAGGAAAAAATTTCTGATCAGGAGGCTGCTGTGATGAATTCTTGTGAATGGCTTGATAACTTCCATCCCTTCTCTATTAATGCCTCGCAGTTTGTTGATATTCAAGGATATGGTGTACTCAGGCAATACTTTCTGTTAGAGGTGGTTTCAACAGAACTACACAATTAATATCAGAGAACTTTGAATATATTGTCCTTGAAATTGAACTTCCATTTCTAGTAAAATAAAGGGTCACCTTCTTCCCCCCTTCCCTCCAATTTTCTGATTGTTTTATTTGCCAAACCTCCAATACTAGTGGTCCAAATGCAACATAACTTGTCAATGAACTCCCACATCTTTATTTTCAAAATCCATGATTCACCTCTATTGATCTCTGTTTGCATTTGTAAAGAGGTCTCAATTAGTTACACATATTTTTTACTAAGTATTTTTGATGTTTCTTGTTGTTCTAGAATACTTGCACGGTATAAACGATTCTGAGGTGCATGGATGTAACAGGGTAAGATGAAAAGCATTCCTGAGTGTGTAGTGGAATTATGCTCGATAACACTTCTGTAAAATGAGTACCTAAAGTCTTTGTCTAATTGTACGCACTTCTTTCCCAGGTTGTAAATGTTACAAAATGTTCAGAATCATGGAGTAGTTCAGCACTCGTCAGGTTCAGTGAAAGGGCTTGATAGTGATGACACTTTCATTTGCAGGGCTAACACCAGAGTTTCTTTGACCTGTCGAGTAGTAACAAAGGTTTATAAAAGTAATTTCAAATTCTAGTTTCATTTAGATAAGAAACAAGTCAATATATGCAACTAAGGGTGTGTACAGAATTGAGTCCAGGATAATTAAACCCCCTGCAGTTTTGTAATATTAGAATGATTGATGTACGCCAGCTATTGTACAGTGAAAAACTCCATGATTTAACTATTTAAACGTAGCGTAGTTAGATTAATCTATTCCTTTTCTTAGTCTGTGCATAGTTATAACCATGTATTTGTTCTCAGAGATCCTTTCTTGTTTCATTGCCTTCAAGAATTTTTTGTTGGACTTGCTGTCTAACCTTGTGCAGGGAAATTTTTAGGTTTTATTACCTTCACAACTACGGAGGACTTGATGGTATTCGTGCCTTTATGAACAGCAGCAAGACAAACACTTCATTAATACCCAAAAGTAAAATTTGTGGTCCTAGTTATCAGCTAGCAAACACACCCAGGTTGAGTGAGGTAACACATGACCCGATAGAATTTTTCTGAGGAAAAACATTTTTTATTTCCTGTTATTAATGTACTTGTAATATAACTAGAGAGTTGCTCGAATGGTAAACACCATCCACTTCTAACCTTATTGTAAGTTCAAAGCAACAAAGAAGGTGGGGGAGAGGGGTTGAAAAAAATGTACTTGTAATATGACTGTATGGAACAAATTCTATGAGTACAGTCGACAATATTTTTTCACGTTCTGAATCATAGTTTGCAAACTATTCTGACCTATTACCTGCAGTAGATCTGCACCTAAATTTTCGTAAGGCGTAGGGACTAGGGACAAGTATCTATTTTATGAAAAGATTAGCTTGGTTAGAAAACTTTGGTTGGAACCGTGAGATATTATTATTTTGTAGTTGTATTATATAATCAATAAATTGATAATTATAGATTTATAGAGTGTTTTGAGACTCAATCTTTTGATGTTGGGATAAGAAAAGCATTTAGAATGTATTATCAGAACATATTTATCGTAGGATATCAAAAGACTAGAAAGTGAGACATGAAATTGATCCAGATTTATGTTTTGCAAACTATCAATTTTTGCTATCGTGGCTTGGAAGACATATGTACAACAATAGATAATAACAAATTATTTTATACTTTGCAAAATTTGTTTGGAGGATGAATCTCAAAGGACTTGAATGAACAACATTTATGAACTTGAGGTGATGATTTATGATTTCAGTTATCTCAATATTATGGATGTCAATAACCTATTGAATTATCCAAATAAAATTGATACCTAGAGGTCTAGAGCTTAGACGAAATTTTGTATACAACAAAAAATAGTGTTGATGATGAAGTTGTAGATGATACAATACCGAAATCAATTACGTGTAAGGAAACACTTACCGTATCTAGAATGTCACAACACCAGAAACTTTTGAATGCAATAAGAAAAGTTAGAGAGAAACTTCAACTAAATTTAAGGTTTAACAAACAACAAAACACAATAGAATCACATTTCATGAAATTGTCTTAGATATGTTTGTACTTTTAAAGAAGGGAAAATTATGCGGATAAGCAAATTTATACTATTTAATTACTCATCATAGCTATAGTTTGTTATAATTACCACTCGCGACTAATATTATACATTAATTACGTGGACTGACTTCGAGTTTGTATAATTAGTCATGTTTGTATATGTATAATTTGTCAAGATATATAAATAAATATGCATAATATACAATTTTTTAGCGTATATACATATACAATTCACCTCTCTCCTCTCTCACTCGCCTCTCTCTTTCCTCTCCCAATCTCTCGCCTCTCTCCTCATTCTCCCAATCTCGCTTGCCATTTATACAAATGTATATGTATACTATACAATTATATACATATACAATTCACCTCTCTCCCACTTTATGCCCTCTCTCTCTTGCCTCTCTCCTCCCTCTCTCGATCTTGCTCGCCTCTATCCTCTTTCTCCCAGGTTCACTCGCCTCTCTCCACTCTCTCCCTATCTCTCTTGTCATATATACAATTACATATGTATAATATACAATTATCTAACCAATATATATATATATACAATTCACCTTTTTTCCACTCTTTTCCCCTTCTCTCTCTCCTCTCTCCTCTCTTTCCCAGTCTCGCTCGCCTCTCTCCTTCATATAACATGTAGCTACAAATTGTAGTTATCAAACTATAGCAATGTAGAGTAATTATTTATTTTTAAGTGACTATATGTGAAAGTTTCCCATTAAAGAATTATTGATTTAATAAATATTAATGGGACCATATATTTATATAAGGGTCTTCTGAAAATGCATTATCTTATAGATATAAGTAATTTTCTCAACTGTCCAAATTGAAATCGGAGAAAAATATTATCTTAGAGAGATTATTAGTTTACTGATTATTAATTTAGTGAAATTTTGTTGTATTTGTTGAAGTGTGAGAATTGGAAGTTGTGGCAGGAATGGTTAGCAACTTAGCATGCTATAAGTCTCTGTTGGGGAAATATGTCATCACCCAAATACCTTAGCCGCTACTGGCACCTGACGAGTTAACATGCACTTGGTTAAAATTAACACATAAGAAAAGATGTTTGTTTTAAATACAATATATAATTGATATAATATAAAATATATAAGATATACTAATAAGGTGTTTTTAGTTGGGGGTATTATAATAACTTAACACATAAATATACATACATATATATATACACATACATACATACATATATATACATACATACGTACATATATATATATATACACATATATATACATACATACATACATACATATATATATATATATATATATATATATATATATATATATATATATATATATATATATATATATATATATGTATATATATATATATATATATATATATATGTATATATATATGTATATATATGCAGGGATTTGTTAAATTTCACTGAACAAGAGTTAGGTATATCAAGAAAAAGTATCCCCCTCTTACTTGACTATCTAGATCATTTAATGTGCTACATTAAAATGCATTTATTTAGAATGTCTCTATAAGTTGACCTATTTTAGACTGATTAGTGTAGCAAAAAATGTTACATTATAATTTTTAAAAAAACAAAAAAAAGAAAAGGAAAAACATTAAAATATATCTTCTTTCAAGAGTTATTATACCATTTTAAAAAAATGAAATAAAAAATTTCTCACTAACAAAAATTCTTTTAAAAAAATATTTAAATTATTTTGGTAAAATTAATTAAAAAAATTTAAAACATAATAATACATTGAGAAATATTAAATTTGTAAAGTCAAGTATTAATATCTATAAAAAAAATTAGTCCTTCAATTTGAACGAACTACGCACACCTGATTGTCACCCCATTGAGACACGTAGGCAACCCTCTTCGATTGCGGTTATCTTTTTAAAAAAAATATATTTTAAAAAATTAAAAAATTAAAGATTTTAAAAAATGATAATAATAAAAGAACTTAGTTATTAAGTTTTAGAAAAAAATGCAATGATATTTATTCATGCCCTCAAAATCATTTTATAGATTTGATCAATGAAATAAAAATAATAAATAATAAATTAATAATAAAGAAATGTCTAACACTAAGCAAAAGGGGAAAAGAAAATTGTTCACAAAGACGGAAATGATTATGACAATGATGAGGTCCAAAACCAAATGATCTTGCAAGAAAAAGAGTAAACAAAAGAAGTAAGATTATTAAAACAACATATGACAAAGATATACGAAGCTTGGATGAGTGGACAAGCTCCACAATCTTTCTCCGGCTACATAAATAAAAATATGTCACCCCTATCAAAGTGTTGACAAATGATCCAAATTATCCACCTTGATTTGGTCCTTATGCTAACAGATCCAACATTACTGGAACTTCTACAGTGCCTTTGAGTATACCTATGATGAGTAACCCACTCTTTGTGCGAACTGCACAAATTAATAGCAATCCACAACCAACAATGGAGCCCATATCTAATAATTATTCCTCGTCCCAAGTTCTTCATTATCATGGCTACATTTGTGAAGACGCTTTTAAAATTTCGAGCTCTCATCCTCACACTCATTGTCATAGTTTTCCTATTGAAGCTGCAGAAGATGTTAAAAATGAGGAACATGAAGAGATGTCTAGCATATGAAGAGTTTGGAGCAAGATGTAAGAGATATGCAAGTGTTGAGAGGTCACAAAAGTGTCTCATTCAATGATTTATGCATGTTTCCCCACGTTCATCTACCCGTTGGATTTAATACTCCAAATTTTGTGAAGTATGATGGACATGGAGATCCTCTACCTCATTTAAAGAGATATTTTAATCAACTAAGAGGGACCAGAAACAAAGAAGAATGGCACATGGTTTATTTCGGGGAAAGATTAATGAGAATTGCCTCAAAATGGTTCATAGATCAAGATACTTCTAACTGGAATACATGGGATGATTTGGCTAGATGTTTTGTTCAACAATTTCAATATAACATTGACATAGTTCTAGATAGTACTTCAATGACCAACATCAAGAAAAATACCACTGAAAATTTTTGTGAATATGCTATTAGGTGGAGGGAGCAAGCTGCGAGGGTTACGCCGCCAATGAAAGAGTCTGAAATGATTGATGTTTTCCTCCTAGCGCAAGAACAAACCACTTTCATTATTTACTTTCTGTTATTGGCAAAACATTTTTTGAAGTAATTGATTGGTGAAAGGATGGATAATGACATTGAGTATTGAAAGTTTGTCTGTCAAGCTAAATTGAAAGCCACAACAAAGGTGATTAAAAATGGAACAAGAAATCTTGGAGGAAAGAAACTGAACGAGGATGTAGTGAATGTTGTGTCAGATACACAAAAAAGTCCAAGGAGTCCAATTTATCAATATGTACCAGCTCAATTTCATCACTATCTCCCCATGCAAGACACACAATACTCTACTGTCCGACCTCAATATGCAGTCTATGGTGCACATTGATATGCATATCTACGTAACTATCCTCAATGGCGATAGCCAACATATTAAAATGTCCATCCTCCTTCTCAGAATTTTCAAGCACCTTATAATCCCCGTCCTAGAAAAGGATTTGAAGGAAGTCAAAGGCTTAGGAACAATTTCACACCAATTGGAGAGTCTTACACGAGTTTATTTCACAGATTGAAATATTTGAAGATGATAGAGCCGATTCCTCAAAACTATGTTGATACATATGCAAAAGGTTAAATCCCACAGCCCGATGTGTATATCATTCTTATGCTCCAGGGCACAGTATTGAAGATTGTCAATTTTTTTTTTTAAAAAAAGTGGAAGAGATAATTCAAATGAAGATGATTGTGATTCAATATGATGACCCCCCAAATGTTACTTAGAATCCCCTACCGGCTCATCAAAGCATTGATTAAAAAGTACAACTTGACGATTAGAAGATGATTGGATTAAAAATGATGACCCCTAAAATGTTTATTGAGTCTTGTTGTAGTTTGAACTATTATAGAGTTGCGATCTAAATTTATATTGTTGTATTGTCACCAAGTCTTTTTATCTTAATATAATCTTTGTTTTGTGTCACTTTGGTCCTTTCTATTTGACTTTTGACATATGCACTTTTCAATTAAATTGTGTGACATGAAATGCAAGATAGATTTGGTCAGCTCTCAAGATTTTATCTTACCATGAAATGAACACACCAAAGAAATAATATATCTAAGGAAACGAATAAAGGACATAAATACTTTCATACGTATTTTAGAATAAAAAATGCTTAAATGAATTAATTTTATTTAAATTAACACATTTATGTACCGTGGTTTCACGGTACTTTCAGTGCTTTTTTCTTAAGTTAAGTGTCTGTCTAAGACATTTTTGTAGTAATTCTAATGTATTTTTAATTGTGTTTGCAGGAAAAATGTCCAAAATGTAAACCCATAAGACTGAGCTAAAATTAGTGCAGAAGTGACGACCTACGGAGCCATCGACGACAAGTTGACCCATCGAAGGTCCGTAAGTGGTGATTTTTGACTAGAGGTTAAAGCTGCTTAAATCAAATAGGGAAATTGTGAATAACTGTGCGGCAACGGAAGGATCGATCGTTTGTTGAGTGATCGACGGACCTTCCTGGCAAACCGTTGATTGTAAGAGAAAGTAGTTTCAGTACCCGACTTGAAGAAATCACTAAGTATGGAGAAATGGAGGCATCGACGGACCGTAATTCCAACAACAGACCGTGTTGTTTGTAAGTCGATTGTAATAGAAAGGATGAAAAAGTGAAGGCTCAAAAAGATTCAAAGTGTTGATCGACGGACCGTCAGTTTGGACGCCGACTGAAGAAGCATTTTAGAGAGATTTTTCCTATTTAGTACTCCTTTTATTCTAGGACTTTATTATTTTAAATAGGGTTAAAAACCTCATTTTTGGGGTTATTTTTTTTTATTTTTCATACTATTGTTTAGGAAGTTGAAGTTTTGATCTTTGGAATTACTTCAAGTTTCTTGAATCGATTCTCAAGACATTTTCGTTAATTCAAGTGTTATTTCTGGATTTCTTCAAACTTGTCAAAGTAAGTACATGAATTATTGTTTAATAACTATGAATTGTGTATTTCTAAGCATGGGTAACTAAATCCACAACTAGGGTTGTGGGAACCATGAGTAATTAACAAGGTAAAACTAGGTAAATAACAATTCTAGAATAGGTTCTTGCATGAATTGATAATTCTTTCATTTGAAAGTCTTTTTAACGAGTGGACGACTTAGAACATTTCCTATTTGTACTTACCGGACGAAGGACATAGTTATTAAGAAAAGAATTATCAACATAGATTTAGTAAACAATATCTAATAGGCTAGTTTCAATTGGTGTAAAGTAGTAACTTAGCCATACATTGAATATGATGCTTAAAATGAGGTAAAGGTAAGGTTTAGTAAAGTAGACACACGTAGCCGTACCAAGGTACCGAGTGAAATTCTCTTGTTGTCGGACCAAGGAATTAGGGATGCATAACTTACCACTTTGCATGCAAGACACTAAGAAAGTGTTGTTATGGCTAAGATTATGACGTTATGAACCTATGGGGAACACTTACACCCTAGTTTCTCTCATCACTTGATAAACACAAAAGTTATAAACTTGCTATTAGTCTTAATTAGAAATAATTAAACATTTTTTTTTACACAAAAGCCCCCTTTTAATTAATTGTTTTTGGAAAGGACATGAATAAATACACGTAATCGTAGATTGAAGTGAAGTCTAAATTATTTTCGTCGTAGGACCGATCTCAACCTAACAATTGGATTTTCTACATGATACGACTTATACTTCTCTAGGAAAGTATAATTTTAGCGTATCACACATGTCATTTGTTTTCAAGAAGGTATTACTCAAAAGAAGATATCAAGCTAACAAATATAGATAAAATGGTATACATATAAATAAATGCATGTGTTGCAAAGAGATAATGTATGATTTTCACATCTCAAAGGGAATGTTTGTATTTAACATGTGTGATAATTGAGATGAAGAAGACATTTTATTCTACAATCTAATTACTTTTTAATCCTTTGTTGTACCTTTTCAACCTTAATTGTATTTTCTTTCATATCCCTCTTTTTGAATCAAAATACAGTAAAAAAAAAGAGTAAAAACTTTTTTTAATAAAAAAGAAAAAGAAAAATAGAATTCACAAAAAAGAGTCTGGAAAAAAGGAGTTTGAAAAAGTCAATAACAACAAAAAAACGAAAAAAATAATTTTAATGAACTACGTAAAAAATGAGCGAGATTGTTGGTGAGAAACCTTCCGAGGCACAACAAGTTGAATGAAGAATGAATCGAGTACAAAAATTGGATTGTGAATGTTTGATAAAGATAAAGTTTAGATTGATTGGACTAATCAAGCCATCATCTCACATGCGTGTCATGATCATTTGAATTGACCACCACTCTCAAATGAGTCCTTTTTTAATTTTTCATTTTTCATTTGCTCGCAAAAGGAACAAGTGTATATATTTTTAATTTATTTTTAATTTATTTTTATCTTTTTATTTTATTATTATTATTATTATTATTATTATTATTTTTTTTTTTTTTTGTATATGTCAATTCAATTTGAATTTCTTCCTTGAGTTAGTCTTCATTAAGGCATTCACAGAATGATTTCAAAGTTACTACTATATCTTCAATTGCACAAATTAAAGTTTGATGAGTACATCAGATGTGACATGATTCAACAAATAGCGACATGCATAGTTACTTGTCAACATTTGTCAAATTTTGAGGGTATATATGAATACAAGATTCAATTGTTGTTGGAAGATTGAAACAATGTAACAAATCTGAAGTGTGAAGTTCTGAAAAACTAGAGGTGCTTACAAGGTTATCAAGGTGTGCTAAATAGTGAACGAGCACATTTTATTTCAAGTTGAAATTAGCTTCACATGGGGCAACAACAAGAGCAATCATTCTCAAAGCCAATTCCACAAATCAACCGCCATTATAATATAATCACAATTTACTCCTTTTTTCTCTCTTTCTTCAAAATAAAGGAATTATCCTGACATAAAGGATATCTTGAAGACACAAATTTCTTAATGTTCTTACAATAAATAAATAAATAATAAATTATATGCATCTTTTTGTCTCCTAAGATAAACATTTAATAATATGAGATATTTATTTCTTATTATCTCCTAAGTTAAATACTTCCTAATCGGAAAAAAATTTAAAACTAAATAAAAATAAAATATGGTGATTGTATTTGATAATTTAGATTAGCAAAACCCACCTATATAATAGGATTAGGTTCGAATGACCCTCCTACACAATGGATTTAGATTAGAAGGCTCCTCTTAAAATATGGGATTACCAGGACCCTAATACATAATGAAATATAGTAGAAGAATCCTTCTACACAATGGGATTAAAAGAACCCTCCTACATAATGAGATTTAGATTAGAAGGACCCTCCTACACAATGGGTTAGAATGACTCTCCAATATAATGAGATTTAGATTAGTAGGACCCTCTTACATAATGGAAATAGCAGGACACTCCAACATAATGTGATTTAGATTGGCAGGACCCTTCTATACAATAGGATTAGCAGGACCTCCTATATAATGGGATTTAGATTAACAGGACCCTCTTACATAATGGGATTAGGAGAACCCTCCTACATAATGAGATTTAGGTTTGAAGGTCCCTCCTACAAAATGACATTGGAAGGACCCTCCAACATAATGAGATTTAGATTAGAAGGAACCTCCTATACAATGAGATTTTGATTACCAGGACCCTCCTACATAATGTAATTAGCTAGACCCTCCTACATAGTGGGATTTTGAAGGACCTTCCTACGTAATGGGATTATAAGGACCCTCCTACATAATGAGATTTAGGTATTTTCTCCTATGATAAACACATCCTACTCCTAGATTGTTATTTTTTATGTTCTCCTAGGATAAACACTTCTGAGTCTGAGATGTTATTCTTATTTTCTCCTAGGATAAACACTTCCTACTCAGAGTTTATTTATTTATTTATTTTAATTCGCATTTGTTAATAACTCACAAAATTATTCCAGTGGAAACTGGAGAAAAAAATTCTATTTATTTCTTTTGTTTGTGATGGTTTTCAGGTTTACTCAACCGAAACGTGGATTTGAAATTCAAGAAAAAAGTTTTAACTCTTTTTACAGAATGATCGATTCCATAATGGTCAGAATTAAGTTCTTCAATGCATATAGCAGCCTCCCTTCCTTATATCTTTTACTAGTCATCTTGACTAGTAGTTTCCATTTTTATGTAAATTGGATAAAAGTCGTCTCTTGAGCCTTGATGAAACCTCACATAACTTTCAACTCATCACATCATCTCCGTAAACTGCACGTGACCTGATTCCCTTATAACCCGGGATATGTAGGGAGTCCAAAACAAGGATTTAGTCGCATATTTTTCTTTCAGATAAGAGTTCGATCAAAACTTTCGTTTTGTCTACTTCTTTGTCAGAAAACACTTCGTGTTTCAAGTCAAAGAGGGGCTAACTGTAGGCACACAATTTTTGATCGAACATAAGGTTTTATACTATTTTTTATTCCATAAATATTTCTTTTATGTTTAAGTTAAAATTTTTTATTTTGTCTTATTTTTATTAAGTTATTTTTATAGATTCGGAAACAACAAAAATAGAATAATTTTAAGGCAAGTTTTATTTAAATTATTTTAAAAAAATAATAAATGAAAAGTTACAAAAATGTATCTTATTATAATTTAAATGTAATAAATAAACTACAGTTTCTCAATTATATTTTTATTTAGCCATTTAGTTTTTAATTGGTTTTAGATGATCAATATTTATTATTTTTAATTTTGCTATATTTAATTTATAGAATATTATGAATTATTATCACATCTACCCACAACTCCGCTATCACATCCCACTCCCTCACATGATCATCTCCACTCACCCTCACCCCCACATACACTCCTACACACTCTCTCGCTATATATACACACAAATAAAAAAAAAGAGGAAAATTACTTAGCAAAAACACAAGGGGAAAAAAAGAAAGAAAGGAGAAGAATTAAAAAACAAAAAAAATAAAATCAGCAAAAAGAAAAAGGAAGAAAACAATGATAAAAATAAACAATTTCATTTCCTTTCAAGAACCCAAAAAATATACAAAAATTTTTGGGTGTTCTAATCGAGGTTCAGTCAAGATCTTTGCAGTATTCAACTTTAACTTATAACTTTTAATTTATCTATGGAATGTGATGTGATGTAATTTTATGGATTTTTTTATATAGTTTTGTTTAATTTATAATTCAATTGAAATAAAAATGTAAAATTAAATATATTTTCTGTTATTAATTGTTCTACATTTTGATGCTTTGAATAAGTTTCTTATTAATGTCACGTAGAATCTTGTTGAATATAAAAATTTAATTAAGGAATATGAGTTAGTACATTGTGTTTTGAGAAAGTGTTAGTTGTGATCTCTTAAATTGAATAGGTCATAACATTTTTTCTTGTCTTGATTTAAATAATAATGATAAAGTATGTATTGCTAGACTAATGAATAAATAAATAAATAAAACAAATGATTTTTGCTCTATGTTATAAAAGAAAAATAATATTCATTTATCAAATTATTATTGTTTTATTGTAATAAAAAGTTTACGCTTCATTTTGACATTAACTTTAAGGGTAATGAAAATATTAAATATTAACATATAAAATAAATGGTATAGAAATAATGCTAGAATTAAATATTTTATCCTCAACATTTAGATTTATTTAACATTATTTAGTTTTATGTATGAAGGAAAAATAATGTTTTAATGACTAGATGAGTTTTAGGCATATTAATAATATTTGTTTCAATTAAGAATGTGGTTACATAGTTTTTTTGAGACAATAAAAGAAACTCAAGGATGCGGTTACGGACCTTGACCAAATTAATTTAATAACTAAGTCTCTTTAATTTAAATAAATAAGTGTAAATAAAATTTTTTTACATGCGATGAACTTGAGAGATGAAGATAGTTATGTCTCCAAATATCAAAGTCGAGAATGCAGTTATGCATCTAATTTGAGACCAAATAACTGTTCAACAATAAAAATGAAAAAAAGTCATCACCTAAAAATAATATATCCAACAATATTTTAAAATAAGTATAAGTCAATAAAAGTGTCCGTGCTAGAACCACGGTACTCGAGGGATGTGTAAATCCGTACCCTCGGTCAACAAAATTCCTCACCTGAATTTTTAATATGAATACCAAAATAAATAGTCATTTCCTTTTGGTTAGGAATTAAAAATGAAAGGTAACTTTGAACTCCATAACTCAATTTTACGTGGCGACTCTGAAAGTAAAAATAATCCCTAATCAATAATGTCACTTAAGTTGAAAAAACCCTACCACTTGCGCGAAAAAGGGGTGTCACAAATCTTATAACTGAACATCAAACAGGGAAAACCTATTAACTTGTTTCACTCGGTATTTTGTACATTATACAACATAAGAAACACTACCCAAAGTCATATGAATTAAAGCGTCCGCAACCACATTGACCCTGCCGGGGTGGTATAGAACACTCATCTCGTAATATATTTGAGTAAATATATATTGAAGACTCTTGTGGTCAGTAAATACATCCAAATGAACACCATATAGGTAATGTCTCCATATTTTCAAAGATAATTGTCACGACCCAAAACCGGGGCCGCGACTGGCACCCACAATTACCCTCCTATGTGAGCGAACCAACCAACCTAACCTTAACATCTCAATGTATAACAACAGAAAGTAATGCGGAAGACTTAAACTCATTATTAAAAATCGAATCCATAACTATTAAAATTCAACATCTATTATTTCCCCAAAATCTGGAAGTCATCATCACAAGAACATCTATGATCAAATTACTAAACTAAAAATGTCTAAGAAGCTAAAACAATTAAAAGCTAGTCCATGCCGGAAGTTCAAGGCATCAAGACTTGAAGAAGAAGACCCAGTCCAAGCTAGACGCATTAGCTCACCCTGAATTTCCGATGTAGTGAAGACTGGCTAGAATTACTGCTGCGTTGAAGATGACGGAACGTTTCCTGCACTCCATAAATAACAAAGAAGAAAACATAAAGGTAGGGGTCAGTACAAACCACGGGTACTGAGTAAGTATCATCGGCCAACTCAAAATAGAAAACAAATATATATCAATAATATCATAAATCAACTATAAAACTCAACATGTCGCAACAACAAGTACTATAATCATCAATAAGTACTATCAAGTTCATCCATGAGGGCTCAAGCCTCAATACCATACTCATTTGGGAAATAAGTTCATTATCTTGAGTATATTAACATCTTTCAAGATTCATTATCTTTCTTCCTCTTGTGTCGGTACGTGACACTCCGATCCATATTCTATCCTGGTACCGGAACGTGGCACCCGATCCCCTAATTCATCAAGCCTTCTTTTATACCAAGGCATCATCAATCTCATTATATAATTTATCAANTAGGTCTTACCCAATTCTTCACCGTCTCGATCTTAGATGGATCCACCATCACTCCATCCTTGGAAACCACGTGCCCCAAGAAGGACACTGAATCTAGCCAAAACTCACACTTGGAGAACTTGGCATAAAGCTTCTTCTTCCTCAACAACTCTAACACCATTCTCAAATGCTCCTCATGTTCCTTCTTACTTTTTGAGTATATTAGTATGTCGTCAATAAACACGATCACAAAGAGGTCTAAATATGGCTTGAAAATCCCGTTCATCAAGCTCATGAAAGCAGCGGGGGCATTCGTAAGACCAAAAGACATTACCACAAATTCGTAGTGCCCATACCTAGTTCGAAAAGCAGTCTTTGGCACATCCGCTGCCCGTATTTTTAATTGATGATAACCGGATCTCAAGTCGATTTTTGAGAAGACACAAGCACCTTGTAACTAATTGAACAAGTCATCAATGCGAGGAAGAGGATACTTGTTCTTAACCGTTACCTTGTTCAGTTGTCTGTAGTCTATGCACATTCGAAAACTCCCATCCTTCTTCTCCACGAATAACACCGGAGCACCCCACGGAGATGCACTTGGTCTGATGAAGCCTTTGCTCAACAACTCTTGAAGTTGGGCCTTTAACTCTCTTAACTCCGCGGGAGCCATTCTATAAGGGGGTATAGAAATGGGGCGAGTACCCAGTTCAAGATCAATACAGAAGTCAATATCCCTATCCGGTGGCATACCAGGAAGATCTGCAGGGAACACATCCAAAAACTCGCGGACTACCAAAACCGACTCAATTGGAGGTACTTGAGTAGTATCATCCTTGAGATGTGCCAAGAAAGCTAAACACCCCTTACTAATCATTCTCTTAGCACGAAGAAAGGAGACGATACGAATCGGAGTGGAAGTGTAGTCGCCCTCCCACACTAGCGAATCTGTCCCAGGCTTGGCTAACGTCACAGTTTTAGCATTACAATCCAAGATCGCAAAATTCGGAGAAAGCCAAGTCATACCCAGAATTACATCAAAATCAACCATTTCTAAGATAACCAAGTCTACAAAAGTGTTGCTCCCCACAAAATTCACCAAACAAGACCTATATACTTTTTCAACTATCACAGACTCACCCACCGGAGTAGACACACGAATCGGTATGTCAAGCAATTCACAAGATAAATTAAGACCAGTAGCAAATGAAGAAGATACATAAGAAAATGTGGATCCGGGATCAAACAATACGGAAGCCATGCAATCACAAACCAAAAGATTACCTGTGATAACAGCATCCGATGCCTCCGCTTCAGATCTCCCAGGGAAAGCGTAACAATGGGCTCTATCACCAGTCTGTCCGTTGCCCCTACCATGTTGTGCCGTAGTGGCTCCAGTTTGCCCATCACCTCGGCCGTTTTGGTGACCACCATTACCTCGACCACCACGTCCTCCAGAAAAACGGCCTCTACCATGACCACCTCTACCTCTAGCTATTGGGGGTCTGTAACTCTGTTTTGGACAATTTCTCCTAACGTGTCCAATCTCCCCACATCCATAACACTCTCTGGAGTCAGGCATGGGTCTCTCGGAGAAGTGTTGACCGGTCTGAGGTGGACCCCCAACTACAGTCTGTAGTGAAGACTGAATTGGTCGGACTGAGTAACCTCCAGAACTCTGTCCTCTAGTATACGAACCGTTGAACTCACCTCCCTTTCGAAACCTTTTTGATGTCGATGTCGTGGTGAAGTCATCTGGCTTCACTCCTTCCACCTCTATCACAAAGTCTACCACCTCTTGGAAGGATTTTGCCGTAGCCGCTACCTGTAAGGCTGAAATCCGCAATTCTGACCTCAACCCCTTCACAAAACGGCGAATCCGTTCTTGTGGACTGAAACAAAGTTGGGTGGCATACCTGGATAATGTACGGAATTTAGCCTCATATGCATTAACCTTCATCCTACCTTGCTCTAGACTCAAAAACTCATCCCTTTTTCTATCCCTCAAAGTCCTTGGGATATACTTGGACTTGATCACCTTGAACACCTTGAGCATTTTGAGGAACTTTCTCAACTTGAAGAGGAATCTCCTTATTCATATCATTCTCATCAATTCTCCTAGTTGGTTTCCTCCTTGTATTCAACTTCCTAGAAGCATAAGGAAAATCATAAGAAAATAGTACTAATAACTTTTAATATATGACACGAAATAGGAGTAGAAAAGAAGGGAAACTCTATCGTCCTATAGCCTTTTGCCCATAGATGTGTCGCGACTCACACCGATGATCAAGACTCAACTAGACTTGACTTGATGAGACTTTTTGCTTCCTAAGACTACTTTCATAACCTATGCTCTGATACCAAGCTTGTTAAATACCGAGACCACACCCTTCTAGATATGACACTTTTGGAGTGCAACCGGCGTAATAGACCTATCAAAGGCCTTATGTATCGTTCATCGCATATACATAATAAAAAGTAGTGCGGAATTAAAACTTTTTACAAAACTTTAGAATATCTTTAATAACATCTTTCATTAGAAATCATATGAAATACTAAGTATCAAACTCACCAAAGCTTAGACATGAGAATATTTGGGATACAACCATACTTCAACATATACAAATACTTAGTCTATTAAAATACTTCAATAAAGGAAATAAAAGAATCTAATATGCCCTAGAGTTAATTAAGGACATACTTCACTTTGCTTGAATAACTCTAGAATCCAAGTTCTCCTTCACAATCCTTCACACCTTTCACCTATAACTTTAGAGATAACAAAATGTATGGTATTAGTACAAACACTTGTACTAAGTATGGCATTATGCATAAAATCATGAAAACAGACATTTATTAGAAATCTGCATCTTTTCATTAAAAACATCTTAGTATAATCATAAGAATAACATTTAACATCTTAGAAACACATAAGATAACATTTAAGAAATTTAACACATTTTAAAACCAACTTTATAGTAACCTCAATTCACTGTATTGTTAATTGAAGAGCTTTCCCTTCACTTTAGACAGTTCCTAGCATGTAGTCTTCTCACTAAAAGTTATCCCAAGACTCACTTAACCAAAAAAAAGAGAGCGCGCCCATACACCCTCTCTAAGTGGGCCTAAATGATCCTCAAGATTACTCATAATGAGACACATACAAACTTACAAGACACCCAAACACATAACATGTACAATATGACATTTTCCGTACCAAGGCTATCAAAAGACTTACTTAAGTATATCAAGAACAACAAAATCATCTAGTTAAATTGCAAATATGGTATATGAATCAAACTGAAAAGGAAGTGTTTCTACATGTTCAATGCTCACCTTTACTTGATAAATGACATAGAGCAGATGTCACATCCCGAGATAACACCTTAGAAGATATGTCACTCGCAGAGTGCAACCGGCGTACTCAACCTGTCGGAGGTCTTATACAAGCCCTTACGTATGGTTCACCTCATATACATAAAATAACATCTCAAAAGTGTTATGATTATCCAAAGAACAATCCGAAAAGAGTTCTGAACTAATAAACAACAATCTCAAAGATTAAAGAATCTAAAAGAATAAATTTGTATAATTACGGGTGGCAGCCAAGGGGCGAAAGCCTAGAATGAATCGATCCCTACCGGTATAGGAGGGTGGAAGCTCAGGGGCGAAAGCCTAGAATGAACCGATCCCAAATTGTGTAATTATGAGGACCGTATTCCAGGGGTTAATAAACCGAAAAGTAGTGCGGAATTAAAAAATTTCACAAAACATTAGAATATCTTTTATAACATCTTTCTTTAGAAATCATAAGAAATACTAATTCTCAATCTCATTAAAACTTAGACACGAGAATACTTGAGATACGACCTATACTTCAACATATAGAAATACTTAGTCTATAATAATACTTCAATAAAGGAAATAAAACACATCTATATCTGCCCTCGAGTAAATTGCGTACACAATTCACTTTGCTTGAATGACTTTAGAGTCCAAGATCTCCTTCATGATCCTTCTCACCTTTCACCTACACCTTTAGAGATAACAAAATGTATGGAATTAGTACAAACACTTGTACTAAGTATGACATTATGCATAAAATCATGAAAACAGACATTCATTAGAAATATGCATCTTTTCATTAAAACATCTTAGTATAATGATAAGAATAACTTTTAACACCTTAGAAAAACATAAGATAACATTTAAGCAATTTAACACATTTTAAAACCAACTTTATAGCAACCTGAATTTACTGTACAGTGAATTCCTTGACTGTTACAATGAAGTGTCTTCCCTACACTTTAGACACTTCCTATCATGTAGTCTTCACTCTAAAATCTATCCTAAGACTCACTTAAGCAACACAGAAATAGACCGCCCATACATCCTCTCTAAGCATGCCTAAATAATCGTCAAGACTACTAATAATGAGACACATACACACTTACACGATACCAATACACATAGCATGTACAATATGACAGTTTCCTTACCAAGGCTACCAAAAGACTTACTTAAGTAAATCAAGAAGTTAATGTCCATGATTGACCTCTTCAACACTACCTAAATGATCCTTAAGACTACCTAAGTCTTAGATAATGTCCACATAATCAACATCTTCCCTAACTAGAGTCATTCTTAAGACTTATCTAGGTAAAATACAAAGTGACCATTCCTATGACCCCTTCACACCTTAACTAGACAATCATTAACTATTCTAGATAACTAATTATTCATTTTACATGCTTTCTCAACTTAAGTCATTACATTCATTAGTTCATTTAAGACGCATTCAACACATAAGGACATTCATGTAATGGTATTGGACAAGACCTAGGGACTGTAACTAACACCTTCAAAGCCTATTGTGCAATGTTTAGTTAGCATTACATATCACCACTTAAACTTCATAGAACTTCTCTAATGCTAGTAGGTATCCCATATGATGAGAATAAGCAATAACCGACATAGACCGTGGTAGCTAGACATGGTATCCGGAGTTCTAACCTACTCTGATGAGGGTGTTCTTCTAGCCTTTGTTCTCATGGGGTAATTTACATTAAAGGTTCATATAGAGGGGTTCCATATCAATTTCATAACCTAATCACATTTACCCTACCAAAGAGGTCTACTAGGGCTACCTTACAATGGCAACAAGAAGCTCATAATGACTTTCCTAAGGATTGATATGATGTCGTTCCATCCAACCAACCTTAATTCTATCATTCCCTTACTTGAAGGATACCATTACGACTTTTGACTTCAACATTCATAACCTTACCACTAGGTTCAAAAATTCACATAAAGGACCCTCTTAGCATCATTTAAGGTCTTATGTCATTCATACATACAAGACTAAGAGGCTTTATGTAACATTCCAGAAAATTTACTTGCCTAGTGAAGAGTCTATTAGGTTTTAAGAATATGTATTGGGGTACAAAGGCATCCCAATACCCAATATTGAGTAATATTGGGAATGTTAGAGAATATTGTCTTAAGGATGTTAGCCAATTTCTATGTATTAACAAGTATTAAGATATACTTTGATGTTCAAATACTTCAATATAAGTTTTTTTAGGAATTGTACCTGTAATAAATACCCTAAGCTAAAAATTAATACTTCTTAAGCTTATACACATTAGGTACGAGGCATCCAAGTGTCAAGCCTAGGTACCATAACACATAATTATTTAAAATGATCATGTAGATTAAGTAGTGCCCCAAGGACATAGTGACGATCCTTGGGACATGAAGTGCGCAGCAACAAATGTGTTAATGGCCAAGAAACCAAACGATCAAGCCCAATCAAATTTGGTTAGGGCGGTAAGGAGACATGCGTGCGTCAGGTCAAGCCACGTGGGTGCGAGCTTCCCAACCAATCCTAGGCTCTAACTAACTTACCTAACTAGCTAACTATCCTAGGACTAACTAAAATAAACTAACTATTTTTCCCGAAATCCTAAGACCTAACAAGGTGACACTAGCCGAGTAACTAACTAAAAAAAAATCCTAGTACCTAACCTAGGATGGTCCAAAGGGGTTGGTTATGGTCCTAGTGACTTAGGAGTACTATAGTAATTAACCTACGTCACTTAATTAATTAAATTATCAACAAAATTAATCCATGTAAATTCAGGGTGAAACCCGAACCCTTAGTAAATTTTCAGAATTTGGCTAAGTCAAATGCTTTCCTATTTTTAGTCAATTTAGGAGGGGCGTTTTGGTAATTAGATACTTGATTTATTTAATTAAGTTAATTAGCCTAAGTTGAATTACTTAATATTCAGTTCCTAAAACTTAGACTCACGTTTAACTAGGTAAGAAACTCTCGACTAAAAAGCAGTGAACAAACATAAGGAAAATAGAAAAATACTCTCGGATCTCCTTGGCCGATTTGAAGACAATTCTTC
Source organism: Solanum chilense (assembly GCA_032847665.1). NCBI lineage: Eukaryota > Viridiplantae > Streptophyta > Magnoliopsida > Solanales > Solanaceae > Solanum > Solanum chilense. Next base: position 7,146,197 of record JAPDHL010001909.1, on the reverse strand, counting down.
ATGATTTTTGTGAAAAGTACAAGGTGAAATTCGTAGATTTAATTCTATAGTAAGGTATGGGTTTTCTATCTTTAATTCCTTTCACCAAGAGGCTTTTCAAATGTTTTAAATTCAAGAAAACCGAAACTAGGGTTGTTCCCAATGAAATTGTCGAATGTTCATCTACCTAGTTCTACCTATTTTTGATTCTACTAGTATATATAATGCAAATCTTGAGCATGTTGTTTGTATGTGGTGCTAACTAATCATTATGTGTATGTTTCTGTGATTTGATAATGTTGAATTAGACCTATAGTTTGGTTCCGTATGATTTGTGTGAGAAGATGAAGTTGTTATAATTCGTTTATGAAATTTAGTTTACTGTTGAAAGGAAAGAAGGTGTCGATTATTGTTTGTGTTGTACAGTAGATATGTTTGTATGTGTTTGGAATGCAATGTTTACAAGAAGAAATAAGAATGAGAATCAAAACTAGTTAATGAATCTTCAATGACAAATCAACTTTATAGCTTGGACAAACTAAGCACTGAATTGTTTTTATAAGCTAATCAAATGTTAAAAGTTGACTTGCTTAAAATGATGAGAATACAATAGTATATACCATAAGTTAGTTGAATTTGCTAGTGATAATATCACGACAAGTGTTTAGTTAAAGTTTAGTTTATGCCAATAAATTGGCCAGCAATATTATTTGCAAAATATGTAATAGAATTGGCCAATGACTAAGTCATACCAATCATATATGGCCAATGTAAATCGTGATGGTTTTTGTAAGGCCAAATACATGTTAAAGATTGACTTGACAAGATGTGACTCAATGAACTCATAACCTAGGGTATGCCAATGATTGGGACAAGTCCCAACATACCCTATCTAAATGAATTTGTGAACATAGTAACAAACTGAATAAGTCCTTATAACTTTCATAAAGAATGGTACAAGACTACCAAATAACATTGAACAAGATGAAGTGAGTAATGAAATATCTAAAAGCTTATGAGTTATGAAATTGACCTAGAATAGGGTGTTAAAGGAAGTTAGACAAGTATTACTTGCACCTAAACAATTATGTTAAAGATTCTCACATAAGAAGGTGTTAGAAGTCGTGAGACAAGTCTCATTCACACCATAATGATAATGTAAGATTTAAGTTACATTCATAAAGTATAGAAAGGAATTACAAGTCATTTATTTAGCTAAGCATGCCTCATACAAGAATCAAGCTTCCATAATGTATGAGTCAACTCTAAAAGTTGTAAGGTATGATAATTGAGCTAAGCACCGATACACTAGTAATGAGCTTGTGCAAGCACATGTAAGGCTCATGAGATGAGACTACCACCAAGGTTGATAAGGGTCTCCAAACTCTCCTATTCTTTGAACTATGTTGCCAACATAGGTTACTAGCTAGTGGATCCACCTATGAAAGCTAGGAATTATTTGGTTTCACATTGGCTGGTGAACCACCTCTTTTAGTGTGGGGAAGACACATGATTTAATGTTAGCTCTTATGATCTATGTCGCTTAATGCTAAATATTTGTTTAAGAAAGTATTAAAGAAAGAAAGAAAGAACTAGTAAGGTGAGGGGTGTTTTGATAGGATGACCAAATGGTGAGGTTAGACTAACTAATAGTGTAAGTCATTCGTAGTCATTGCACAGAAAGATCCCAATTGAAGTATTAAAACAATATCCTAAGTCAAACTAGCATGTTCAAATTGAACATGATATCAAAGAAGAAGAAATGTAACTTCAAAGTGAACTACGTAAGCAAAAGCATAAGTATGTCAAATCATCTGTGTTTGATAAGAATGAAGTTTTAATAGTTATTGGATTATGCCTATAAAGGGAGCGAAAGATAATGACTCATCAATTGGAGTATGATATATCCCCGAAATTTTTACATTATGCAAATGATCAAATAATAGGTATAACCAATATAGATTGGATTATAAATACTTCATGCCCAATTTAACAAGAATGGAAGGAATATCTTTTTAGTTGGGTAGTCAAATCATTTCCTTAGTCTTTTGGATTACTTACTTGATTCATTGTAGTAATGAGACTACAATGAATCATTGCACTCGTAAGTAAAACATAGGATCAAAGAAGATCATTGAACTACACAACAAAAACAAGAAAAGAATGAAAAATAAACTAAAGGCTGGGAGAGGGAGCTCTCGGCCTAAGTGGAGCAAACATATTAAATTTTGCTTGAGTTATTTTAAAATTATGTTCATGATTCCAATGTCTTATGTTCATATAGAAAATGATTTGTTTGCTTTAAATTCATGAAAATATGTCATATTCATATCATGATTCATAAATAACGAATTAGGAAAGTGAAGTGACTTTACTTTCCAAAAATGGCATATTGCTATAGGAAGAGCTTTCCTTCATCATGCTTGCATACACCCATACTTAGTTAAAGTGTGTACTAACCCATATACAATTACTATTTTTATAGGTGCATGTCCTTGAAGAATATGGAAGATCAGTTGAAGCCGTTTGGACTAGTACCTCCAGACTTTGGTATGTCCTCTAGAGTTCAAGGATTCCTAATTATATTCTAGCTTTAGTAAAATAGACATAACTAGTGGATGTTGTACCTAGCATTTCCTTTTAAATAATTGTTCAAGATTTCGTAGTAAGACTTGTTTGGCAACTATTAATGATATTATGAATTCTTCATTTCAATTGTTCAATCTCTTCATAGATGGTTGTTTATTTTGAGATGTTAGTATAGCACTCTTATGCAAGAATTATAAGATGTGAAGTACACTTTAGTAAATTTAAAAAGTTTTGAATTTTTTGCTAAATTTAACTGTATGATTATGATGAAAGCTAAGAAGAGGCTTGTCTGTGAACTCTGAGATATTAACGACGCCGATCTTATCTATGGTCTAGGACTCGGGTGTGACAAACTTGGTATCAGAGGATGAGGTTAAATTACCTAGGAACTAAGGCTCAAAACAACCACGTTGTGTAGTTTCTAGCTTATGGTTGTGAATTGCACCACAAGTATGACATACAGACTTAGTGATGTTAAGAATCTCCCCTTGTTCTACTCTTTATCGTGCTGTGTAGAGTTTTGACATTTTGTGTCATTCTAGCATTTAACTTCCTTCTTGTGTGTGCTTGTAGAAAAATGAACACAAGAAGAAACTCATGCAGGAGAGTTGGAGAAGCAGCTGCTGGGGGAAATCAAGCTCCTCTTTAAGGCCCATCTGCTGGAGTGCAAGTGCCTGTCAAACCAGCTGCGTTGACGGATGGAGAAGTGAGAGCACCACTTGTTCGTATGGACCAAGCCATCACTACTCAGGAAGAGACTATCACAACACAGACCACTAGAGAGGGTGCTCCCAGGGAGAACCCACATGCTAGAACCATGGCTAGAAGACTGATAGATATCACCAGGATGAATCCTCTTGTCTACTTTGGGTCTAGAACCAATAAGGATCTCCAAGGGTTTGTGGATGACGTCCACAAGATTTTCTATTCTATGGATGTTAATGAAAAGGAGAAGGATGATTTGGCTACATACCAACTCAATAATGTGGCTCAAGTATGGTACAAGATGTGGGTAGATGGCCGAACACCAGGAGAAGTCCCCATCACTTGGGACATTCTCAAGACTTCATTCTTGGAGAGGTTCTTTCCCAGAGAGAAGAGAGAGTCTAAGGTTGTGTAACAACCTGTTTAGTCATTTTGAGCAGCAGAGTTTATTTCTGGAAATCACTGTCTGGGTCGACGGATCCCACGACGGACCGTCATGGGCACGACGGACCGTCGAGGGGGTCTCGTTCCAAAACACTTAGAATTCTGAAATTTTGGTACTAAAATCGACTCTTTGAACTTCGTGACGGAATGGCAGGATGGACCGTCGTTGGCACGACGGACCGTCACAAATCTTTCCACAGAATTAACTCTCTGAACTTTATGATGGACCTGCAGGACGGACCGTCACAGATATGACAGACCGTCACAGGTTGCGTAACCCAGACTGGGTCGGATTTCTGTTCAAAGTTTTTAAGGGGCGTTTTGGACTATTCATGCTTATAATTATAAAGTTAGTGGGTTAATGTTAATAATTCAATTACTTGGGGGTTAAAAGGGATAACCTTGAAATAATTAGGGGGTTATTTTATCATCTTTTATACTTAATTATATGACAATTAGGGTAAAAGAAAAAGGGTTTGAATAAGAAAAACAGAAAGAACAGAGAGAAAAGAGAGAAACGATCGAGAGAGAGAAGAGAAGAAACACAAGGAAAGCAAAGGGTTTGGGAAGATAGCTTGTTTGATCGCGATTCTTCGGTGGAGGTAGGTTATGGTTTATACTATCTCATAGTAAACTCTTAATAGCGAATGATATGTGTTGGGTAGTATTATAAAGTCCTCTATATGCTTAATTGTGTGCTTGCATGATGTGATTATATAATTGTGATGAATTAGCATGATGAGGCTGTTGAATCTTAAACCCTAAATTTACTTTGTTAATGATGATGCCTTGGTATAAAAGAAGGCTTGATGAACTAAAGTAATGAGATTAGAGGATCGGGTGTCACGTTCTGACACCAGGATAGTAATAGAGGATCGGGTGTCACGTTCCGACACTAGGATAGTATATGGATCGGGTGTCACGTTCCGACACCAGGATAGTAATAGAGGATCGGGTGTCATGTTCCGACACCAGGATAGTATATGGATCGGAGTGTCACGTTCCGACACCAGGATAGTATATGGATCGGAGTGTCACGTTCTAACACCAGGATATTATATGGATTGGAGTGTCACGTTCCGACACCAGGATAGTATATGGATCAGAGTGTCACGTTCCGACACCAGGATAGTATATGGATCAGAGTGTCACGTTCCGACACTAGGATAGTATATGGATCGGAGTGTCACGTTCCGACACCAGGATAGTAGATGGATTGGAGTGTCACGTACCGACACGAGAGGAATGAAGAGAATGAATCTTGAAATATGTTAATATACTCAATCTAAAGAAACTGTTTCCCAAATGAGTAGGGTGTGGAGGCTTGAGTCCTCATAGATGTGCTTGGTGTTGTGATCAAGGGTTATGGTAATTGTTGTTGTCACCTGATTAGAATATTAGTTGATTTTATGTTATTATCTGACATATATTGCTTTCTATTTTGAGTTGGCCGATGATACCTACTCAGTACTTGTGCCTTGTACTGACCCCTACTTGTATTTGTTTTTCTTTGTTAATTGTGGAGTGCAGCAAACGTGCCATCGTCTTCAACTCAACCGCAACTCTAGCCAGTTTTCATCACGCCAGATTTCAGGGTGAGCTATTGCTTCTAGCTTGGACTGGATCTTCCTCTTCATGTCTTGATGCCTTGAAATTCTGGCATGGACTAGCTTTTTACTTATTTTAGCTTCTTATATACTCTTAGATTTAGTAATTTGAGGATAGATGTTCTTGTGGTGATGACTTCCAGATTTTGGGGATAATGATTGATAAATTTTAGAAGTTATTTAATTGATTTCGTTAATGAGTTTTAAGTCTTCCGCATTATATTCTGTTTATTATGTTGAAATATTGGGGTTTGGATTGGTTGGTTTGCTCACATAGTAGGATAAGTGTGGGTGCCACTCGCGGCTCGTTTTGGGTCGTGACAGGTTGAGGAGTTCATCAACCTACGTCAGGGAGGTATGTCAATCAAGGAATACTCCTTGAATTTTATTTAACTTTCTAAATATGCTTCTTCCTTGGTATCTTGTAGCAGGGATGAGATGAGCAGGTTTGTAACTAGTGTATCGGAGGATCTGGAGGAGGAATGTTGGGCAGCCATGTTGCATGATAAGATGGACCTTGCTAGGTAGATGGTAAATGCACATCAGGTAGAGGAGAGTCGTCAGAGAAAGAGAGGTCGAGAAGGAATGAATCCTAGGACCTCTGATCAGGATGGTTCTAGCACTAGTAAGAGTTCGTTTGGAGTCCAGGACAGGTCCAAGTTCAAGAAGGGGAACTACCACTCAGGTAATCCTAATACTTCCAGGAACACTAATGCCGAAGGGGACAAGTCTGGCCTTAAGAAGGATAATGATAGAAATGCCCAGCGTGACAGAAAGTCATGTGGTAAATGTGGCCATTTGCATAGAGGTTAGTTCATGGTAGGTTCTAATGCCTGCTATGGGTGCGACAAGAGTGGGCATATGCTCATGGACTGACTACGTGTCAAGAATTAGGCCAAGGAAGATACTTAGCCTCGGCATAATCCTATTGCTGCAGCTGAGACTCCCAAGAAGAACAGGTTCAATGCTTTGAAAGGTAAAGAGGAGCAAGAAAAGTCAGTTGATGTGGTCAATGGTAGCTTGCATGTCTTTTCGTTTCCTGTGTATGCGTTGTTAGATCCAGGATCCACCTTGTCTTATGTTATCCCTTTAGCAGCTAGTAAATTTGACTTGCATCCTGAGATATTGCATGAACCATTTCTAGTTAGTACTCCCATAGGAGACAACATTAGAGCTGAAAGAGTATATAGAGAATGCCCAATAACTGTTCTTGATAGAGTTACCTATGATGACATAATAGAATTAACCATGCTTGACTTGATATAATTTAGGGTATGGATTGGCTCCATAAATGCTATGCTACCATAGACTGTCAGAACAGGGTAGTAAGGTTTCATTTTTCTATTGAGATAGAGCTAGAATGGGAAGGGCGTAGTTCAAATCCAACATGCCATATAGTTTTCAATAAGATGTTATCTAAGGGGTATTTATACCACTTAGTCAGAGTCAATGACTTAGAACATGAAGTTCCTTCCATAGACTATGTGTCCATAATGAATGAGTTTCAAGATGTCTTTCCGGAGGATTTACCAGGAAACTCTCCTGAACGCGAAAGTGACTTTGGTGTTGACTTAGATCCCAACACCAAACCAATTTCCATTTGTTGAAATTGCAGGTAAAAGATCTACATGATAAGGGCTTCATCCAACCGAGCATATCCCCATGGGGTGCTCCACTGTTGTTAGTTAAGAAAAAGGATGGAAAACTTAGAATGTGTATCGATTATCGGCAACTCAACAAGGTCACTATAAAGAACAAATACCCTCTTCCCAGAATTGATGATCTATTTGATTAGCTCCAAGGTTCAAGTTTCTTTCCTGAAATATATCTCCGATCAGGGTATCACCAGCTTAGAGTGAGACAAGAGTATATCCCTAAGACTACCTTCCGTACAAGGTATGGTCATTACGAGTTTTTTGTATGTCATTTGGTTTCACTAATGCACCAGCCGCGTTTATTGACCTTATGAATAGGGTCTTCCATGAATACCTTGATTCTTTTGACATCCTCATATACTCTAAGACCAGAGAAGATCATGAACAACATTTGAGAATGATATTTCAAGTACTGAGGAAACATCAGTTGTATGAAAAATTCAACAAATGTGAGTTTTGGTTGAGATTATTGACCTTCTTTGGTCATGTTATGTACGACCAGGGTGTAAAGGTTGATCTGAAAAATACTGAGTCAGTAAAGAACTGGCCAAGACACCTCACTCATACAGACATCCGGAGTTTCTTGGGTTTGGCTAATTACTATCGCAGTTTTCTTGAGGGCTTTTCCGCTATTGCTGCTCTATTTACAGCTTTAACAAAGAAGAAGGCGAAGTTTTAGTGGTCTGAAACTTGTGAAAAGAGCTTCAAAGAGATCAAAGATTGACTCACTTCATCCCCAATTCTAACATTGCCGAGGAGTGGTGAAGGGTATGTGGCATACTGTGATACTTCCCGAGTAGGTTAGGGATGTGTTCCTATGCAAGATGGCAAGGTGATTGCATATGCATCAAGAGTTGAAAATCCACGAGAAAAATTACCCTACCCATTATCTTTAGTGAGCTGTTGTGGTATTTGTGTTAAAATTTTGGAGACATTACTTATATGGTGTACATGTTGATGTATTTACTGACCATAAAAGTCTTCAGTATGTTTTTACACAGAGAGAGTTGAATCTTCATCACAGAAGATGGCTAGAGCTGCTCAAACATTATGGAATGAGTGTCCACTATCACCCAGGTAAGGCCAATGTAGTAATCGATGCTTTAAGCCGATTGAGCATGAGCAATGTGTCTCATATTGATGATGAAATAAGGATCTAGTTAAAGAGGTACACCAATTAGATAGGTTAGGTGTACGAGTTGTAGATACACCAAGTGGGGTGTTTCAATTCATTCCAGTTCTGAATCCTAATTTGTTGTAGATGTTAAATCTAAGCAGCATCTCGACCCAATACTCATGGAGTTGAAAGACTCGGTGTTAAGTAAGCTCAATGAATTATTCTCCCTAGGGGGGATGGTGTGCTTGGATACCAGGGCAGATTGTGTATGCCCAATGTTGATAATATGAGACCTAATATTATTGAAGAGGCTAATGGATCCAGGTATTCCATTCATCCAGGTTCCACCAAGATATATCATGATCTCAAGGAGATCTATTTGTTGGAAGGTATGAAGTGAGATATTTCTAAGTTTGTGGAGGAGTGCCACAATTGCCAACAAGTTAAGGCCGAACACCTTAGCCTTGAGGTCTTAACTAGTCGATTTAGATCCCAACATGGAAGTGGGAGGTGATTAATATGGACTTTGTGGTTGGTCTGCCCAGGACAAGAAAACTACATGATTCCATTTTGGTCATTGTTGACAAGATGACTAAGTCTGCTAACTTCAATCCTGTGAAGTCTACTTACAGGGCCAAAAATTATGCCAAGGTGTATATTGATGAGATAGTGAGGTGGCATGACATCCCTTTATCTATGAATTCTGATAGGGGAGCCCAGTTCACTTCTTACTTTTGGAGATCTTTCCAAAAGAGCTTGGGTACAAAGGTGAAGCTCAATACTGCTTTTCATCCTTAGATGGATGGACATGCAGAGCATACAATTCATACCCTTGAAGACATGCTAAGATCATATGTTATTTACTTCAAGGGGAGTTGGGATGATCACTTTCCACTGATTGAGTTCTCTTATAATGATAGCTACCATTCCAGTATTGGGATGACACCTTTTGAAGCAATGTATGGCAGGAGATGTAGGTCCCCAGATCGGTGGTTTGAGGTAGGAGAGTCTTTCATCTTTGGCCCTGAGATTATACTTGAGGCTATGGAAAAGGTGAGAATGATTAGGGATAGATTCACTACTACTTACAGTTGTCAAAAATCCTGTGCTGATAATAGGAATATGGCTCTTGAAGTCGAGGTAGGTGATCAAGTATACTTGATGATATCACCCAAAAGGGGTGATGAGTTTTTGTAAGAAAGGGAAGTTGAGTTCGAGGTATATAGGTCCTTATGAGGTCTTACAACGAGTAGGGAATGTTTCCTATGAACTGATGTTACCAAATGACGTGGCTTCTGTTCATCCAGTGCTTCATGTTTCGATGCTTAAAAAGTGTCTAGGCAATCCAACATCTATCCGTCTTATTGAGGGGTTAAAAGTCGATAAGAACCTTCTTATGAAGAGGTTCCAGTTGAAATTTAAGATTGCCAAGTGAAGCCGCTGTGGAACAAGGAGGTTTGCACCGTAAAGGTGTTATGGAGGAACCACATTGTTGAGGGAGAAACATGGGTGGCCGAGGCCAACATGAGGTCCCGTTACCCTCACTTGTTCAGTTCTTGATGTTAGATATACTCTTCGTAAGTCTGATTTTGTTTATGAAACTCTACATTTTAGTGCATTAGTCGGTTTTGGTGTTTTATGTCCATAATTGTGTGTTTTATGCTTGCACTGTATGAATTAATATGAGTTCATGCTTGCATTCATGTTGCTATTTTTGTATAGAGTTGACATGATTTGTGTCGCATGAGTTATGATGTGCATTGAGTTAAAGTGAGATTGAGAAGTAAGTTCCTCAATCGCAGATATGAAGCTTCAGACAAACTCTGAGTGATGTGCATCATCCAGAGTAAGTTGTGAATAAGATATTCACAAAGAGTAAAGTTTCAAGTATGATGATGTGTTTTTCGAAAATACCCTATTTTATTCAAAATGATGTGTAGTGTTTTTCGGGGATGAATGTTCCGAAGGGGGGGGGCACAATGTAACATTCCAGAAAATGTACTTGCCTAGTGAAAAGTCAATTAGGTTTTAAGAATATGTATTGCGGTACATAGGCATCCCAATTCCCAATATTGAGTAACATTGGGCATGTTAGAAAATATTTGCTTAAGGGTGTTAGCCAATTTCTATTTATTAACAAGTAACTTAAGATATACTTTGATGTTCAATTACTCCAATCCGAGCCTCTTTAGGAATTGTACCTACAATGAAGACCCTAAGATAAAAATTAATATTTCTTAACTGATGTGCAACATTAATAGTAAGTTGTGAATCACATATTCACAAAGAGTAAAGTTTCAAGTATGTTAATGTGTTTTTCGAAAATACCATCTTTGATTCAAAATGATGTGTAGTGTCATTCGGGGATGAATGTTCCTGGGGGGGGGGGGATAATGTAACATTCCAGAAAATGTACTTTACTAGTGAATAGTCGATTAGGTTTTAAGAATATGTATTGAGCTACATAGGCATCCCAATGCCCAATATTGAGTAACTTAAGGGTGTTGGCCAATTTCTATGTATTAACAAGTAACTTATGATATACTTTGATGTTTAAATACTCCTATCCAAGCCTCTTAGGAATTGTACCTGCAATGAAGACCCTAAGCTAAAAAATTATATTTCTCAAGCTTATAATCATTAGGTACGAGGCATCCAAGAGTCAAGTCTAGGTACCTTAGCACATGATCATTTAAAATGATCATGTAGATTAAGTAGTGCCCAAGGACATATTGAGGATACTTGGGACAAGAAGTGCGCAGCAACACATGTGCAAGCACATGTGCTACCGCCCAAGAGACCAAATGACCAAGCCTAACCGAATTCGGTTAGGGCGGTAAGGGGGCAGGCGCACGTCGGGTCAAACTACGTGGGTCCAAGCTTCCTAACCGATCCTAGGCTCTAACTAACTTACCTAACTAGCTAACTAACCTAGGACTAACTAAAATAAACTAACTAGTTTTCCTGAAATCCTAATACCTAACAAGGTGACACTAGTCGAGTAACTAACTAAAAAAACATCCTAGTACCTAACCTAAGATGGTCCAAATGGGTTTGTTATAGTCCTAGTGACTTAGGGGTACTTTAGTAATTACCCTACGTCATTTAATTAATTAAATTAGCAACTAAATTAGTCAATGTAAATTCATGGTGAAACCCGAACCCTTAGCAAATTTTCAGAATTTGGCTAAGTCAAATGCTTTCCTATTTTTAGTCAATTTAGGAGGGGCGTTTTGGTAATTAGATAATTGATTTATTTAATTAAGTTAATTAGCCTAAATTGAATTAGTTAATATTCAGTTCCTAAGACTTAGACTCACTTTTTAACTAGGTAAGAAACTCGCGACTGAAAAACAGTGAACAAACGTAAGGAAAATAGAAAAATACTCTCGGATCTCCTTAGGCAATTTGAAGGCAATTCTTCATGATTTTTGTGAAAAGTACAAGGTGATCTTCGTAGATTCAATTCTATTGTAAGGTATGGGTTTTCTATCTTTAATTCCTTTCACCAAGAGTCTTTTCAAATGTTTTGAATTCAAGAAAACCGAAACTAAGGTTGTTCCAAATGAAATTGTCGAATGTTCATGTCCCTAGTTCTACCTATTATCGATTCTACTAGTATATATAATGAAAATATTGAGCATGTTGTTGGTATGTGGTGCAAACTAATCATTATGTGTAGGTTTCTGTAATTTAATAATGTTGAATTAGACTTATAGTTTGGTTCCGTATGATTTGTGTTTGAGAAGATGAAGTTGCTATAATTCGTTTATGAAATTTAGTTTACTGTTGAAAGGAAAGAAGGTTCGATTACTATTTGTGTTTTACAGTAGATTTGCTTGTAAGTGTTTGGAATGCAATGTTTCCAAGAAGAGATAAGAGTGAGAATCAAAACTAGTTAATGAATCTTTAATGACAAATCAACTTTATAGCTTGGCCAAACTAAGCACTGTATTGTTCTTATATGCTAATCAAATGGCTATGTTAAAATGATGAGATTACTATAGTATATTAATGATGTTAATTGACTTGTTTAGTGATAATATCATGAAAAGTGTTTAGTGAAAGTTTGGTTTATGCCAACAAATTGGCCAACACTATTATTTGCAAAATATGTAATAGAATTGGCCAATATCTAAGTCATACCAATCTTATATGGCCATTGTAAATTATGATGTTTCTTGCAAGGCCAAATACATGTTAAAGATTGACTTGACAAGATGTAACTCAATGAACTCATAACCGAGGGAATGCAAATGATTGGGCAAGTCCCAACATACCCTATCTAAATGAACTCGTGAACATAGTAGCACATTGAATAAGTCCTTATAACTTTCATAAAAAATGATACAAGACTCCAAATAACATTGAACAAGATAAGGTGAGTAATAAAATAACTAAAAGGTTATGATTTATGAAATTGACCTAGAATGGGGTGTTGAAGGAAGTGAAGCAAGTCTCACTTACACCTAAACAATAATATTAAAGATACTCACATAAGAGAGTGTTAGAAATCATGAAACAAGTCTCATTCACACCATAATGATAATGTAAGATTTAAGTTCACATTCATCAAGTATAGAAAGGGATGACAAGTCATCCATTGAGCTAAGAATACCTCATACTAGAAGCAATCTTCCATAATGTATGATTCAACTCTAAAAGTTGTAAGGTATGATAAATTGATCTAAGCACCGATAGACTATTAATGAGATTGTACAAGCACATGTAAGCCTCATGAGATGAGACTTCCACCAATGAGGATAAGGGTCTCCAAATTCTCCTAGTCTTTGAACTATGTTTCCATCAAGGTTACTATCTAGTGGATCCACCTAACAAATCCAGGAAGTATTCCTTTTCACTTTGGCCGTTGAACCATTTCTTTTCAGTGTGGGGAAGACACTGAATTTCATGTTAGCTCACATGATCTATGTCGGTTAATGCTAAAGATTTGTCTAAGAAACTAAGAAAAACAGAAAGAAAGAACTAGTAATATGAGGGTGTTCAGATAGGATGACCAACGGGTGATGTTAGACTAATAATGATGTAACTCATTCTTAGTCATTGCACAGAAAGATCCCACTTGATGTCTTAAAAGAATATCCTAAGTCAACCTAGCATGTTCAAAGTGAACATGAGATCAAAGAAGAAAAAATGTAAGTTCAAAGTGAACATGAGATCAAAGAAGAAGAAATATAAATTCAAAGTGAACTACGTAAGCAAAAGCATAAGTATGTCAAATAATCTGTGTTTGATAAGAATGAAGTTTTAACAGTTATTGGCTTATGCCAATAAAGGGAGCGAAACATAATGACTCATCAATTAGAGTAAAAATATATGCCCCATCATATTTATACTATGCAAATGATAAAATAATGGGTATAGCCAATAAAGATTGACTTATAAAGAGTTCATGCCCAATTTAACAAGAATGGAAGGAACAACTTGTGAGTAGGGTAGTCAAATAATTTCTGTAATCTTTTGGATTACTTACTTGATTAATTGTAATAATGGGACTACAATGAATCATTGCACTCGTAAGTAAAACATAGGATCAGAAAAGATCATTGAACTATACAACAAAAAGAAAAAAAAGACTGAAAAATAAACTAAAGGCTGGGAGAGGGAGCTCTCGGCCTAAGTGGAGCAAAAATATTAAATTTTGCCGGAGTTGTTCTATAATTATGTTCATGATTCCAAGGTCTTATGTTCATATAGAAAATGAGTTGGGTGCTTTAAATGGATGAAAATATGTCATATTCATAGCCTGATTCATAAATAACGAATTAGGAAAGTGAAGTGACTTCACTATCCAAAAATGGCAGTTGCTATAGGAAAAGATTTCCTTGATCATGTATAGTCCTTATGATTATGTGTGCATACACCCATACTTAGTAAAACCGTGTACTAACCCATATACAATTTTTTTTATAGGTGTCGATCCTTGAAGAAAATTGAAGATCATTTGAAGCCGTATGGACTAGTACCTCCTGACTTTGGTAGGTCCTCTTGAGTTCGAGGATGGCTACACTTTATATTCTAGCTTTAGTAGATGAGAAATAGATAGTGGATGTTGTCCCTAGCATTTCCTTTCAAATAATTGTTCAAGCTTTCGTACTAAGGCCGGGTTTGCAACTATTAATGATATTATGAATTCTTCATTTCAATTGTTCAATATGTTAATAGATGGTTGTTTATTTTGAGATGTTAGTATATCACTCTTATGCAAGAATTATATGATGTCTAAGTATACTTCACTAAATTTAAAAAGTTTAAAATTTTCTGCTAAATTTAACTGTATGATTGTGATGAAAGCTAAGAAGAGGCTTGTCTGGGACCTCTGAGAGGTTAACGACGCCGGTCTCATATAGGGTCTAGGACCCGGGTGTGACACTTTATCATCCTAAGTCAAGTCTAATATTCACCTTCATACATGCATCAAGTAAGGGACACAAGTTAACAAGACAAGAAACAACGTATTTCACTCTAACACATATTACATGTCACTCTAAAAGCACATAGAAATAACCATTATCATCATTATGTAATCCTATACACTACTATAATATATCAATATAACCATCACAACTCATTTAATTAAGTAAGAACAATCATATGTCAACCTCTAAGATTACACATATAAACACATAGTCATAGTCTACATGATCTCCTAACATATATCGAAAGAACACATGCTTTCACATTACTTCACATGTAGATATATATGATCATACTTCACATAAATCAACTACACAAATCATCATAATACTTCAAGTAGTGTCGGCAAGGCCTCAATCATTATAATACATAAAGTAACACCGACAAGGCCTCATCAATTGCAAGTAAGCTCACAACAACCGCCACCATAAGTGTACCATACCAATAACAACTAAATTGAAGTCTAATTATCATAAAGTAAAGGTAATTAGGGCAGAGTACCACTACTCCATCCTCAACACTTCATTCCAATGCTAAACCATCTAATTTAATACCACAAGGCCCTTACCCATGGCCATAACCAACAATTCAATACATAAACTATGACATCCAATGAAACTAGATCAATTCAATATTGATTCATCAATCTAAGACAACCTATATATCAATTCAATACAATTATTACATCAATCAATAGCCCAAAGAAAGCTATAGTAGAATTCATAAGCATTAGATTAATATTATTAAACCCATGAAGTAGTCAAAAATTACGGTTCATTAATTACATGGGTTCATAGGTTAATTTAGTTAAAATAATCTAATTAATAAAAATTCAATCAATATTCAATGCTTAAAACCCTTTAATGCAAGAACGCATGCATAGATCATGAAATTGGACAATTCATCTTTGAAAATTTAGAAAACATCTTTGAAAGTTGGGATCCTTGATGAATATAGTTTCAAGTATAAAAAAACATACCTCAATAAAGCTAATCCTTCAATTTGATGAAGAATCTCAACTCAATTCTCCAATCCAAGCCCTTCATTGTGTTTTGGCTCCAATGGAGTTGTAGAGAATTTCTAAGGAGATTTGGGTTTTAATTTTGAATAATGAAATTTTCCAAGTGTTTTAGGCTCATAAACATGTTTAAAATAACCAAAATAACCTTTAGTAACAACCCAAAGTCGTATTTGGATGTGGGGTGAATTTACAACTTCACAGATGGAAGGACCACCAACGGCCCGTCCCTTGACCAATGGACCGTCCTGCTGGTATGTGGTCTGGGAATGAGGGTGGTGTTTGGCCTCTACTTCCCCATCCTAAGTGTCCATTGACTAGAACTCACCTACGGGGCGTCGGCTGACCCACCGGGCGTCGATTTCCTCCGTGGTTTGGGCTATCTTGGGCAGTCTTGGCCACCAACATGGGTCCTTTCAAAAGGACCCTTTGATGGTCCTTGGGGATGTATGCCCGGATGTTTCTATCCCAAAAATTCTCATTACAATTTTATAACCTCTCACATGAATTTCATCCAAAACGAACAAGTAAAAATCGACGAAACATGCATAAACACACAAGGTCGTTTCAAGGCAAACCTTTTGAACGTCATGGATGTTTGACCTCCAAACATCACGAAACATGACATATTGCCTGTAAACACTGTAATAACTCATTTAAGGACCTTTTAACCTCATTAATCACACATAAATACATAAAACCACATATGAGGCACATAGGTGAGTTAGTCGTCGAATGTCTTGGTCATTCCTTGACGTTTGACTTCCAATGCATAAACTCTAACCACAGCCTCAATACCATATTATAGACCATTTTTTGGCTTTTTAACATCATGGCAAAAATGTTAGACTCTAGCTTCACCTATGTTATTTGAGGGTTGTTATAGCAGATGTACTAGGTTTATCTGTACATCGGTTTTGGTATCTTGGGCATAATTAGTTTCCCAATCCTTACCAAAATGGTAGATCCTGACATGTTATTCATTATTCACTATACAATAGTACAAAATTACACAAATGGGGTAACTCAAGCATGAAAAAGAAACTCTTTTTTGAGTTAATTATATTTTGAAAAATTGAATTAAAAAATGTTATAGAATCAATTAAATAAATAAGTTTATGATAAATGAAAATTTAATTAAATTTAAAATTTAATAAAATTGAAAATTTTTATGTTGATAATATTAAGTTTAAGAAAATATATATTAAAGAAAATATAATAAGAGAGTTAATCATAATATGATAAACTACAATGGACATAAGTATCACAAAACTAAACTTGAAGTGTGGTTTGTGCAACTATTTATTTTATCTTTTTTGTTATAACGATTTTCTAGAAAAACTAGCTTAAGTTGAGTGATTTTATCAAAGGAATTTCATTAGTTCACGAACCTTATTTATACAAAAAAAGTTGAGTGACTTTTTCAAATGATTTCACATACTTGAGTGAGCTTTTACGATATTTACTCGATAAATTTCATCAAATACTTGTGACCCCCCTTTTTTTCTTTATTTCCGCACGTATTGATTGGATGAAAAAAATGAAAAATTTAATGAAATAAAATACAATTAATTCAAATTAAATGTTACAACCATAGTTTCTTTTATTTGCAATTTGCAGCAAAAATTCCATTTTTTTGTCATCCCATTTGTATATTGAGATATACAAATACACATTTCGTATGCATATGTATTGTATAAAATTTAATAGTAGGGCCCACTAGTATACCAAAATATAACCAAAATATACAAATAGACTCATTCAGTATTAATGAGTCCTCAAATTGGACTCGTTTAGGGCTTTAATTTATTGTAAATAGTGTCCTCAGTTGCTCATTTTATCTCAATACCTTATGAAAACTCTTAAATTTAAGCTATCTGGAGTTTTATTGTAAGCATGGACACTTAGGCACAAAACGGGAACAAAAAGGATGAAAAAGAGTTGAAATTGAAGCCCGAGCATCGCTGAGCATGCTTGGCGATCCGCCGAATAGAGACACTTCGCCCTTTGTTCAAACAAGTGAAACCATGAAGGAAGTGGATGAAAAAGGCGATGAAAAGGAGCAGTAAGTGCTTCACTGAATAGTTTTACGAAGCTGAAGTATTTTGCCCAATGTGACAATACACTGAGACGATGAAGGCGAAGCACAAACGATGATGAACTAACAAAAGGGCGAATCGTCGAATCACTCGACGATTCATGACTAAAGTCGCCGAACAAATTCACCAACACTAAACCTGAAAGCTATAAATGGTAGACTTAGTTATTATTTTTAGGGTGTCTGAACATTATTATCAATTTTCACTTCTAGAACTTTAGTTTTTGTATTTTCTCCCAAGTTTGAAGAGGATTTCGTGAGAGACTTGAAGAAAGAAGGCCTTCTTCCTCAAATTGAAAGTGGGTTTTCTCTAATCTTCTTCCTTTGCTTATATTAATGTTTAATTTCTTATACCCATTTGATTTCTTCATCATTTTAGGTGTATTTGATTTTTGTTTCATGTGTGGTTAAAACCCCCTATTCGTGGGCTATGATATTGCCAATGTATGTTAATATTATTGTTGGGTCTTGCTTGTTGATAGGATTAGATGTATTTTAATTATGATCTCACCTAGTGGTTCTGGTTTAAGTTAATGGGTTTGTAGTTGCAAATACAAAACCACCCATGTGCTTTCGACTTGCTCGAGAGAGAGCTCGTGAAACCAAGGCCCTATATTGATGTCCTAAGTAGTGGGGCGACACGAAGATCAACTCGAGAGGCTGAGTCCTAGTCCCATATCCAAGCACTTTTCATTGAAAGATAGGGTGTGGATAAGGCGTAAGATTCTCTCATTAGACGAGTGGTTGTCTGAGAGGAACCCATTTGATATGGAGTAAGCTGCTCGAGAGGAAGTTTAATTTAACCTATAGCTAAGCCTAGTACCGTTATTTTGCAAATTTTCCTATGGAAAGCATGTACAATTGATTTAGTCAACATATATTGCGGTCACACCCCAAGAACGTTCCCCAATACTTGATTTTCCCTTTATTTTAATTGTTTTTACCACGTGCGACAAAACCTCCTTTTTGATATTTGACACTTCGGCGTCACAAATTGAATTTACTTTTTTTTTATTCAAAAACATCTTAATCTATTACTAACTAGAACAAAATTGTCGTTGACTCATACTTTCACTACCACTCCCTTCTAAACGACCCAATCCTTGGTTGGGTTACTAATGTAGTTTCGATTCATAAACACTTAAACTCTAGGATAGTGTCATTGATCATGAATTACAAAAAAGTGAAGCATCAAAATAGCACCATTGCTGGAGAGTGGTGTAACATGAAAATGTAGTTTACTTAGAATTTTAAGTTCTTTTTAGTGTAGTGATTACTAGTTTAATTTTTACTTTTGTTTTATTAATTGTGTAAACATTTCAGAAATCATGAGTGTTAATGTTAGTAACATGAGCCAGGTGTACCAACAAGACGATATCGACAACTTCAATGATGTGCAAGAGCCCAACATCAATGATCTGCATCTCATGGGAGGTGTTGGGGCCATCCGTTTACTCCCAGCTGAGGGAAATGCAATATTTCACATAACAAGCACAGTGTTACAACTCTTGCAACTAAAGGAACTTTTCGATAGATTAGCTCAAGAGGACCCACACGAGCACCCTCGAAATTTTGTAGATGTGTGTGGACCATTCTCGTTCAAAAATATCTCCCAGGAATCAGTCAAATTGAGGATTTTTACTTTCTCGTTAATAGGTGAGACATTCAAGTGGCTAGTTGAGTTGACACACAACTCAATCACGGTTACAATCCAAGAGAACCCCCAAGTCACGACAAGGCATACTCGACCTCTCAAAGGTCTTATACAAGTCCTTAGCATTCATTCATCGCATTGTCATAAAATAGTGTAGAAATTTAATACCTTTTTAAGTAAATCACATGGCTTAAGAGCCAACACTTTTAAACACAAATCTTTGTAGAAACAGAATCACTAGTCTCATACTGGCAACATAGACCCAAACTTTAAGAATTTCAAACTAGCGACACGACCCTTACATTGAAACAAAAGTACAATGTCTTATACAAATGTCTAAATGGAAAAGAAACTAGAATAAGAACTATTGTTCTAGGCATATGAGGACATACCCAAATCTTGAGAGAATATCTAAGTCCCAAGCTTCAACTGCTAGAGATCATATCTCTTGCCCACACCTACACTTTGTAAAAATAGAGGAAAATATGGAATTAGTACAATTAAGCACTAAGTATAATGACCATGCAAGAAATCATGTGAAAAGGGACATTTTAGTTAAAATATGCTTTTCATGCTATTTTGATAAAATGTCTTAAACCAAGTATAAAAGACATCATACAAATCAATCATCATTATACAAGATAATACTCCTATAATTCACAACATATGACCATATTCATTAAGTAACCCAATTAACTATTTACACCCTTTACATAAGGTTATCCTAAGACTCACCGTAGTAAGACATAAAACGGCGTCCAATACAACCCTTTCATACACACCTAGGTGATTTGCAAGACTCCCCTAAGTAAGGATATTTATTTCCAACACAACCCAACAAGTCAAAATGCATTAATAGAGATACTAAATGAGACATTCTTCCATTTAAGGGACTTCACATAATGGTGTTGGAAGACCTAAGGAACAAACTTTAGTAAATTCAAATCCTACTCGTGCCATGTGTAGATAGTGTTCTACTCCACTACCTACATGTTGTAGAACGTGTCCAATATCTAGAGTGCACATCCCACATGATTAGAATTGGCATTAACTAAAACAGATCAAACTATCTAGGTATTTAATCCGGTATCATAAGACCCCACACTGTGGAAGGTGTTCTACTGGCCAAAGGTAGAACTAGAACACATCCCATGTAGACAAATGGTTTAAGGAATATCAACAAGTTTCTTTGTACTTTAGTATCATACTCAAGTGGAGATACATCCTTAATCATATCCAATCGGTGATTTCCTTGGTTCTCGTAGAGTAAGTTTATTCATATAAGAGTATTTGAGAAGGTACATCTCAAATCCCTGCCAACTCATAATACCACTACCAAGAAGGGATCCACAAGGGTCTACCGATCAAGGTTCATTATGATAACTCATTAGTGAAACGGGTAACATGCTAGGTCTATATGATTCACTTCATTATAAACTTTCATTTCATATTCAAGGTTTGCACATTCACTTAGGGTTCTAGAATCATCAATAAGGGCCACCATTCTTAGATATACCGATTCAAGACTTACTCTAGGATACCTCATTTTATCATTCATAAGTCAAGTACGGATAACTAGGTCTACCTAGAAAAGACACCATTGCTTCATAGTATTTCATCTTCACATAACAACATTTAGAGGAAATATTCTCTCATTCATATTATCACATAGCTTTATACAATTTCATCTTAACATTATATAGCAACTTTGCAATATGCCTATCTTCCACATAACAACATAACATACCTTCAATTTACACCATAGAGCCATCAATATCACAATGAAGATAAGAACAAGAAGTAAGCACCTCCACTAGAAGTGGACCAAACCATACAAATAAATCCTACTATATTGAGCAATTGAATTGACTCAACATTCTCCAATATCACAATTCACCATTAATCACCTTTTAATACTTCCAATCATAACAAAAGAACTTTCCTATTATCATGCCCATTAGTTCAATATCACCAACTCATTCTTACATCCATAAATCATCATATATAGAAATAGATAACAATATGGATCAATGTTATAAAGCAATCTAAATATGATTCAATCCATAGAAATCATAATTATCAAAACCACTTTACAAGCCAAATTGAGAGATCATGGATTCATAACAATTCGTTTGAAACAATTTAATGCAAGAATTCATGAGTTTGGGGTTTTCATCATCTTTTGGGAACTTGAAAACTATTTGAGAATTGGATCTAGAGAAGAATCTAACTCTACATACAGAGTCACCATACCTTATTATTGAGAAGCACACTAAATTGAAGAGGAAAACAATTGAAACCTTCAATCCAAGCTCCAATTTTACTCTAGGCTTCCATGGAGTCTTTAGGGAACTTTTAGGAAGGGTTTTGGGTTTTGAGTAATGAAGTTTAATTCTATATTTTAGATTTTAATCTAAATTAAAATACCCTAAATAACCTAAAATAACCATAACCCCATTTGTTTATCCAAGGGTGGAATTTTTTTAAATGAGGTTTTCATCAAAAGAGCATGAAAAGTATGTAAAATAAAGGTCCGTTTTAGCATGGTTTTCTTGCATTTTCACCATACTTAATGCATTCAATGTTCTAATTCCATATTTTTTCTATTTCTACAAGTGTAAGTGGAAGTGAAGATTCTCTTAGAAGTTAAAGCTTGGGAAATAACATTATCTAAAGATTGGTATATCCTCATATATTCAAGGACATGACTTATGTTTTAGTTTTCTTTTTCTAAAATAATTTATAATAGACCATAGTTTCTTTTTAAATTGATGTAAGGGATGTGACCCTAAAAAGTTATTTTATGTGTATAAGATGGTTTTGACGAGACTTAATTCTTTCTTATATTCTATAAAGATTTGGACTATTGTTGTAAAAAGTTTTAATTTTGCATTACTTTTCATATATATGTGATGAATGATATCTAAGAGATTGTATAAGACCTCTGAGAGGTCGAATGCACCATGTAACTTCTAGGGTATACCCTTGGGTCGTTTCAATTACTCATATAAAAGGGAAAATTTCAAGTATCAATACATATACCACATTCCTCAAAAACTCATCAAGTCTACACCATAACATCCCACTATCCTTACACATAACCATATATTAGCATATAATACTAAAAAGGATTTTATTCAACTATAACAACTCTTATTTTTCTATAACTAAATCAAAACACAACCTCGCAATATAATGCTCAAATCTCATAGGTCACACATTACCATATTGGCATCACAACAAAATATTCTAAGTCCACCTTCACATATATTCATCTAGTCCCAAACATTAATAATCATAAAAACTCACATTTTTCTCTCTCAAGCCTTGAAACATCACCGCTTTCAATCAATCACATCTAGAATACCACCGGATATGGTAAATAAGATAGAGATCATATGGAGTTAAGATCTATGACACAACACAAGAGTAATCAATAAAGTGAAACTTCTATCATCCTATAGCCTCTCGCTCATAGATGTGTCGCAACTCACACCAATGAACAATACTCTACTAGACGTGGCTCATGAGACATCACCCTAAGATCATTTCTATAACCTCATGCTATGAACCAAGTTTGTTACGACCCGAGAGCACCCTCTGGTCATAACACGGCGTACTTGACCACTTAGAGGTCTTACAACCCTTAACTTTCATTCATCACGTTGTCAGATAAACTGCAGAAGTTAAAACTTTTTCATAATATAACACAAGATTAAAAAGTCATCATATTTAAAAAACTTTAATAGAGTTAGGAAACTAAGTCTTATCTTTCCATCTTAGACATGACATCAATATAATAGGTACACGACCCTTAAAATACGAAAAGAACATTATTAATCTATTACATGAATTTAAGGAAACTCTTAACATAAAATCCTTGAGTCATTAAGGAAACACCCAAACTTGGGAATAGTAATCCAAGCTCTTCATTCTAGGAAAAGTCCTTTAGCCATCAACACCTACACTTGGTGTAAAAAGATAAAGAAGATTGTCATTAGTACAGGAATGCAATGAGTATGATAATCATGCAAAAACATGTTTTAAAGAGGACATTTAGTTGGAAACCATACATCATGAAATTTTAGTAAAACTTCATAAGCATTTGATACTATAAGTATAATATAGTTCACATACATCATATTAAACATGAATACCATGTACAACAACACACGTAGCCATTTATCACATTTAAGACACATTCAATATCTCCAATACATTACTTTTTCAAGAACAATATATAAGTCCATACTAAATGTAACACCATTTCAAAACCATATTTAATATAACATATTTAGAGTTCATTTAATCAATACATCACAAGACCTTACTCATAATCTCAATCCAAGTCCACTAGTTCAATGTGTATGTGAAGTCCCATAACCCCACACAAACTAAAAAAAACCAACAAGGAGGCCCGCAAGAATTGTATTTACCTCATGCATCATTATAGCAAGTATAGTCTTAAACATGCACAACATCATGCATATCAAATGAAACCAACATTATGCATATTATTCATAACAACTACATATATATATATATATATATATATATATATATATATATATATATATATATATATATATATATATATATATATATATATATATATATATATATATATATATATATATATATATATATATATCTGTATTGAGGGTGAGTTGGTCAAGAAGAAGGGCATTACCAACCACTCGTAAGCTCTGTATATCATCATGCACGTCGTCTTTGGCTCATCCCCTTTTGCGATGCGCACTTGGTACTAGCCTTTCCTAGCAAGACCCTAAAATGATCTAAGGTAGCTAGAGCCTCACATGTGTGTACAAGGTTAATAACTTGTAATAAATTGTTTTAGCGCATGTATAGTTGATTTTAAGTGGTTTGGAGGTCAAACGTCCAAGAATGTCAAAGACGTTCGGAAGTTAGTGTGTGATATCCTAGTGTGTTCCAGTGTTTCTTTGTATGTTTTATGTGTTATTTGGGATCTTAATTGATAGGTGATGATCATAAATTGTATATGTATGTATATTGGGTCTAAACTTCAAGGCATGACTCCCCAAGGACCACCTAAAAGGTCCTTGAAGAGGACCCAAAACTTTGCAGTACACTTCCTTAGCAGTGTCCAAATGATGACTTGCAACCGATGCCCCGTAATCTGACATACGCCCCGTCGATTGGGGGCGTTCATACGCAATTAGATGTGGGAGATTAGTCCCAAAAAATTACCCTCATTCATGAATGGCGGATGTGCGGTATGGAGCTTTCGTTCCACCAACGGTCCGTCGCTACCATCCGTAGGTTGAACCAATAATTTTGTCTGCTGCACGCTGCCATGCTAGGGGTGAATTTACCAATTCCTAATTAATATATGGTATTTTTAGGTATTTTAAGTCACTTTATAAGACTAAACCCCAACTTAGAATTCACACTTCAAAGTCAAACATTTCCCTCTAAAAACAAACTCTCCCAAAACCCTCATCGGTGACCAAGCTCAATAACAGCCATGGAGATGGATTTCAAGTTATTTCTTCTCCACATTTTGTGGATTCTGATGAAGGAAGTTATGGTAAACCTTGATACTTAGTTAATCTTCCATCTAAGGAGTTCTTTCAAAGGTTTTGCAATATAAATCTAAAGTCAAAAATCCTATTCAATCTAGCCATGGGTTCATTCTCAAACTTATTTCAAAGTCATTCTAATGATGATTATATGATTAATTAATGTTCGTGTTATGATTTTCAATCCAATTCCATGAAGATCCATGATCTCTTAATTCTGGCAAATTAGTCTTTATTGTAGGTCTTGTGATCTTGATTAGATGATGATCCAAGTATGATTTGATTATAGTTTATTGATTATTCCTAATGTTATCTATTTAAATTGATATTGAATTGTAGCGAGTTGGTAAATGATTATTAGAGAGTTGGTAAGTTAACCTATTTCGTATAATTAGCATATAATGTACATTTTATTGTGTTGCTTGGTATGGTCCACTTATGGTGACGGTGTTTACATTCTTGTACATCTTTATGTGTTATGATCATGGACTTGAAGTCAATTGTCGTAGTGTGAATTGTGGATATGATGATCACAAGTATGAAGGTCTTGTGTAATCTTCTATAGTATCATGACCTAGGTGTATTGATGATGTTATGTATATGTGATGATCATGTTAGAATTAGGTATGGTCTACAAGACTAGTTTTGATGAATATTCTTGTAGAATGACCCCTAACTATAAGAACCCTATATGAATATATGATCTTATGCATGTTAGGAGTCTTCTGTTCTAATGTTGAATATTCTCTTGTCTCTTATGATGTAATGTGGGTATGTGACCTAGATTCCTAGATGTTATAGTCATGAGTTGGTCATGACTTGAGGGATACATTGTATGTGTTGTGATTCTGTGAAGGGTGATATGCCAAGTAACTAAGTTGTTGCTCTTTTGTGATCATGACGACCAATATGAACACAAACACACTCTCATGCATAATTATGAGTATAGATTCTTGGTGTCAATAAGGGAAGTTCTCTTATGCACCCTTATCTATTACTATGAATGTAAAGTATATGATTAATGATTTATGAGCATGTGTTGTGTAGAGGTGTTTATGTGAAAGTATTTTTCACATATGAATGCACACACACATGAATGTATGAATGATAGAATTATGTGAAAGTACATTCTCACCTAATGTAGGTTCTATGATAAAAGTTCATTCTCATCCTAGAAACATTTGAGCTATACAATGTATGAGGGAGAAAGTCCTTAAAGCCTACTTTATGAAGTTATGATAATTAAAGACTTAAAGATATTAATAAGAGAGTTTAAGCTTAGCACCGAGTGGATATGTACAATGAGAAAAAGACCCCTCTACTAATGCAATAGGTTGGGTCATCCAAGTGATATTAATGAGATGGAAGCCTCTCTGCTAATGCAATAGGTCGGGTTTCTAGAAGAAATCTCAGTATCCCTTCACTACATGTTCCCGTAGGTTAAAACTAGTGGATCCACTTAGATAGCTACTATGTATGGTTATACCTTGGAAAGTAGTATGCCTTCTTTATGCTTGGGGTTGTATGACACCGGATTCTATGTAGCTCACATGGTATATGCCTGTTATGGATAAACATCCCTAAACTTAAGAAATGAACTAATATAAAGATTATGAATAATTACGTTATCCATCATGATGCATCCCCTACCGATTGCATCTTGACTATCAAAGTTTATGCATACTGTTGTTAAAGGTGTGAGCCAAAAAAAATATCTATCAAGAAATTTTGGAGACTTTCAACTTTTTCACCGTTCTTATCTCAACACCTAGCTCAGAAATTGTTGTAGAGCTAGCGATACATGTCTTTTTGGAAGATTTCGAAGAGATTGCTGCTCCACCAAGAGTAAATACATACCACTCGTAGATTTTACTTCATTTTATCCTGGTGATCCAATTTGTATCACTTTATGTTTTTAATATTGTTGGATATTATTATAATGCAAGACATAGTTTTGACAAAACTCTTTTTATTGTCAACCAATGAGTTCGATTGGGATCACTCGTGAACCGACTCATTTCATTAACCACTCATGCTATATCTAATAGCCCTCACTTAGTTTTATATATATATATATATATCATATTTTCCGATACTCTAACATAATTTAATTGTGAGTCACTTTGGCCTTCACTTGTTTGAAATGAAAGCTCACACTTATTGGACTATTGACAACATTGAAATCCAAATATTTGAACTAGTCAAATACTTTTTCAATGCAATAAGATTGTGACAATGCTAAACATTATGGACTTCTAAGGATTATTATACCTAAGATTAAATCAACAACTCCTAGATCTTTCATATTAAACTTGCTTTCTAAGAAACATTTAGTAGCATTTATGACATAAGTGTCTCAAGTGTTGATCAACGTGTTATCAATATACAAACAAACAATGACCTTGTGATTTTAATGTAAACACATTTATCACTTCCATCATTCTTAAATTTATTTGCCAACAAGGTTTAGTCAAATTTATTATGTCATTGTTTAGGTGCTTATTTGACTCCATAAAGTGACTTAACAAGTTCACACACTTTCTCTTCTTTACCAGGAATCACAAAATCGTCGGGCGTTTTATGTAAATTTCTTTATCGAATTCTCCATTAAAGAGAGTTGTCGTCACATTCATTTGACTAATTGGGAGGTCGCATACCACAAGTATTAATATTAACATCCGAATGAATGTAATTGTTTTTACTGACGAGTATGTGTCGATAAGATCAAAACCTTATTTTTGTCTATAGACTTTGACAAAAGGTCTTGCTTTATATTTGTCAGAAGTTCCATAAACTATCATTTTTCTTTTGAGGATTCACTTCTAACCCAAAGGTTTATTTCCTGGAGTAAGATCAACCAACATCCTATAAGATTGCTTAAGATTGAACCAATCTCACTGTTAACACAATCTTTCCAAAGGATGAGTCCACATAAGAAATAGGAAATGATAGAAGATCAAATATAAAGGTAGTAGATGTCCTTTGACATTTACTAAACGTCTGAATCTCTTTATTAAGTACATTCTACTTTTGTTCTTTCCAAGGTATTTTAGACCTTTCACTAGAGTACTCAAGTCTAGTTTTACTTGTCCATAGTTCATAAGTTTGATGTACCATGGTTTCACGGTGCTTTCAGTGCATTTAATTTAGGAGTTTTGTGTGTCTAGAGCCTTTTTGTAGTAGTTTTAACATGTTTTTATGTTTGTTTTGCAAGAAAGATGTCCATATTAAAAATGCAAAAGGTACCTGGAAAAGAGTGAAGAAAGATGA
Organism: Solanum chilense; assembly: GCA_032847665.1. Classification (NCBI taxonomy): domain Eukaryota; kingdom Viridiplantae; phylum Streptophyta; class Magnoliopsida; order Solanales; family Solanaceae; genus Solanum; species Solanum chilense. Next base: position 7,118,062 of record JAPDHL010001909.1, on the reverse strand, counting down.
CCTACGAAGACTATCGATGACCCATCGTTCAATCAATGGTCCATAATAGGTGAGCGTCTATGTGTAGTTCGGGCTGAGGGAGAAGATCAGGGAACTCTAACTAAGTGTGGAATCACTAACTCAAACGATGATACATCGATCAATAGAAAGACCATACTGGTGAATCGTCGATCAGTTCAAAGAAGGCTCTAGTCACTAAGTATGAAACGACAGAGAAGCATCGACGGACCGTACATGAGTCAACGAACCGTAGTGCAGGTCAATCAATTAAATCAGAATGATGCTGAGCTGATGAAGAAAAATGATTCTAAGTCACAACTGGTACAAGCAGTTGACGAACCATCATTTCATCGAAGGTCTGTCAATAGGGGTCGTCGATCAATTCCACAATTTTAGACAAACTTTCCTTATTTAAATTCCTTTTAATTTAGGACATTGTTTTCTATAAATAGGGGATTAAAACCTTGTTTTTGGGTTTAGCCATTATTAGTGTTATTCTCGTTTTGTTTTGAGATTGATTTTTGCAAACTTTGACGATAATTCAATATTCGGATTTGGCTTTGAAGTTTTATCTTGCAATTTCAAGTTGGATTTTTTGGGTTTATTCTTATTGTTGAAGTATGTTCATGATTTCTTCTTTAAAAAATGTGAATTGTTATCTTGCTTGCATGTGTAACTAAATACACAACTAGGGTTGTTGGAACCATTGATTAATTGACAAAGTAGACCTAACAAATAAGCGATTCTCAAATAGGTTCTTGAATGTATTGATATTTTTTTCATTTAGAAGTCTTTGTAAGGAATGCACGCATTAGGACTAGCCTTGTTTCCACTTGCCGGACCAAGGAGGTTGTAATAGGAAAAGAATTAACCACATAGATTTAGTGGGATACTATCTAATAGGCTAGTGTCGATTGGTGCGAAGTAATAACTAAGCCATACATAGATTAGGATGTCTAATATGAAGTAAAGGTAAGGATTAGTAGCTTATACACACGTAGCTGGACCAAGTTACGGGGTGAAATACTCTAGATGCGGTACCAAGGATTTAAAGATACATAACTTATCACTTTACATGCAAAACACTAGGGTAGAATTGCTATTGCTAGGGATACTGTGTTACGAACCTATGGGGAACACACATACCCTAGTTAGTCTCAAAACTTGATAAAAACACATTTTTTACATTCGCTTACTTGTTAACTTAATAGTGCTTAAGAAATTTGTTTCACCCCCCCTTAATTACTTGGGTTTTTTTGGAAAAACCTTGGCTAAATAGACATAATTGTACATTGAAGTTAAGTCTTAACCATTTTCCTTGTGGGATGACCACAACCTACTAGTTGAGTTATATACTTGATTACGAGAACTTATAATTCTTTAGGAAGGTGTAATTTGAGCATATCAAGGTCTTATTTAATCCTTTAAGGAATAGTAACTTGGACTTTGGCTAGACACCCCAGAATATTTCTAGTTGAATTTTCTTCTTTTCGTTTTCTCTTATGGAATACATCGTGTGCTGAATAAACAATTACTTTTATTGCTTTCTTTCTGAAAAGACAATTCTTTGTTGTTCTCTTTTGCTGCAAGTTGAATTTCCTTCTTTTCCATTTCTCATATGGAACAAACAAAACCTTTTTTCTTTCTTTCTGAAAAGACAAAACTTTTTGTTGTTCCGTTTTGCTGTTAGGGAAGCTTATCTATAGAAGTTTTCTGGTAAACATGAACTTATCAGTAATGTAGCCATTATTTTCTTCAAAGTTTTTTTTTGATTCTGTAATTCCATCAGATTAAGATGAATAAGGCTACTAGTAGTTTGATTGATAAGTCCACTTTCCAGACATATTTCCGCAAAAGGTAATTTATGTTTTCCATCCCTATCAGTTCTTACTTTTTATCAACTGATTTCAACTTCAATATTATATTTCCTAGATGTTTTTATGATTAATCCTTACCATTCAACAAATATACATAACCGTATTCAATGCAATTATCAATAAAAGATATGAAATAATTTTTTATCACCACAAGATGATGTAAGGGATTATAATTCCTTTCAATAGATTTATAAGAATGTTTAGACTGTTTAGATCTACCACAAATTGAATATTTTTTATATTGCACTCAACGTTAGACAAAAATTCCAAGTTGATCAATTTTCATTGCAAGATTTTGTCCTTGAAATGTCCCAAGTGTTCATGTCACAAACAATTTGACTCAAGCTAGTAAGAACAAATAAAAATATTGAGTTTGAAAAACTATCTGTTAGGTAACTTCGCTCAAAAATATTTTATTCATACTTAGAATTTTGTGTGATACAAACGTTGTAAAAGTCAACATCTTGAAAATTGTCTTTTTAGAAGAACCTTTCAGAACTTTCAGTTTGATTGTTATAGAGCTGTCCATGAACATAGTTTCATTGGGTTCAATAAAGACAAAATAGTCCAAATGCTTCTTTTACAAAACATGACAAATGACTATGCACCAATATTTAAATCTACTAAAAAGTTATATTTAATAGAAATATTTTTTCATGAAAAAAACAACATTTTAAGTGAAATTTTTTGATAAAAGAACTCAATCATTTTGAATAAATATAAATATAATTTGATAGTTTCATACTAGCTATACCTTATACTAGTAAAAGAGAAACTCTACGACAGCAATATCAAATATACTCCAAGAATATTGTGGGTCTAACCTAATACAAAAAGTGTCATTGAATTTCATATCTTGCTCTCCGAATTAAAATTAGACGCTAAGTCTAATTAAATCTTTGTCATAAGGAAAGAATCCCCCCTGCTCCCCCCCCCCCACATTTTAGATATGATCTCAAAAATATTTTTCAAATAGTTTGAAAGTATTTTTTCCACACATTTTCCTAGACTATCAATGGTAGAATGAAAAATCTTTTGGAATTATTATTCTTGAAGGAATTACAATGCTTCAATTCACTTTGACAATCTTTACATATTGTAAAAGTTCATTTCATATAGGAAGCTATTGTTGACACAGTACTATTTTTTTATTTAACAGTCAAGTTTATTGAAAACAAAAAGTACAACACTGATTTATTAGATGAAGTTTTCAAATTATTCAAACAAATTGCATAGTCTTTTTATCCAAAATAGAGAACAACAAAAAAAATTACTCTACAAGAATCAGACACAATCAAATTCGCAAAGAGCAAAAACTGCAAAAGTTTTTTATCTCCAAACTAAATAAAACTTATTCTTATATTATCACATAGAAATGCTTTAATTTTCAAATAGTCTTCCAACTATAACATTTTGACATACAATTTTATCAACTAAAAACGTGCATCTCTTATTCTGCAAACTATATAGTTTTAAAGGCAAGACATTTGCCAAGGAAAATTCATTCAAACATATGGTTTGCAGATCTATTTCCAAAGATACACATGATCAATGTCAAATAGTTCACTTTTAAAAAATATTTCCTTCTTAGATATAGAATAAGAATGTTACATGTTGTTTTCTGTAACCGAAATACCACCAATTTTTCTGGTACATTCTCAATTCAATCTTGCCAAACAAGGCACCAAATTCTGAAGAAGTAGTGCATTAATCCTCTACCTCCATGATTCGTTTCCCTCAATTAATAGAATACAATAAATATCAATATTATAATGATTTCCTTAAGAGTTTTGTTGATTTTGTATTCCTAAGATACTTAGAACAAAAATTTGAAGAACTTAGTAACACAACTTAGTTTAAAAAGTATTTTCAAAACTAGAATACTAAAATTAGTAGAGGAAATAGAATCAGAAACATATTAAAAACATTATAAAAATATTTTTCCCAAAGAAATAAAATTGAGCCCATTCGATGCACAGTGTCCACTTAAGGAAAGTATGCCCCTCAAGTACCCTAGGTTAATGAGATATATCCTCGCAGGATAGAAAGATATTACTCACCGATGTATCAATATCTAAAACCATGGTGTCGGAGAACCAATAAAATGGAAGTAAAGTATCTTTAGTCTAATTTATTATAGAGAGTTCCTCTTACATATTGCAGTAGGCATTCTGATATCAACATGGTTGAGTTGGGAGATGAAGTAGTCAAAGTAGATGATAGAGTTGTCCTATAGGTGGTCTTCAATAAACATCAACTAGAATAAAAAAATCATCTGTGAATCTCAAATTACTAGGTTTGAAACTCTATGTTACTCTAATCAGATGAAATGCCATTTCATGGAACTCATATTAGGTAAACACCTCATGTTTTTCTTGATGGATGAAACTTTCTTTCTTGAAAATTGATTAACTATGAGGGCATGTCAGTGGACTTTCATTATTTGATGTCACGACCTGGATTCAAGAATCTTAATGGTAACTAGCATCGTTAACGTATCAGAGGTGGCAGATACATGGATTCATCTACTATAAGCTCAAACTAAACAATCATCTACAATGGATTACACAATTCAAAACAAGAAATCAACATATATCATAATAAGTTTGCCTAAACAGTCTTAATACAAAAGCTTTGAAATTAAAATATCTGAAAGAAATGCTATGGACAACATCCTCTATCTATCTCTAAATACTAGGCTTTGAACATAGATGTAGCATCCTCTAACTCAAGAGGCCTGCCTACCAAATGGTCTGGAGAATGCTGAGTCCAAACCGCTGCATTGGGTCTTCAATCTTCTCTCTAACCTACACCTATGAAAATAGTAAATGCATAGGGTTAGTACAAACTTGTACTAAGTATGGGTGTATGCACACATACACATAAGGCTATGTATACTCAAGGAAATCTCTTCCTACACAACATGCCATTTCTAGAAAGTGAAGTCACTGGACAATCTAAATCGTCATTAGTGAATTGTGGTACGAATATGACATATTTTAATTCATTTAAACCACACAATTCATTTTCTATATGATCACAAGAAACTAGAATCATCAACATAATTTTAGAACAACTCGAGTGAACATTCGAAAATTTGATCATGCCAAACCCGAGAGCCCCCATTTCCAGACATAGTTTTTCTTTTCAATCTTTGTCACGACCCAAATCGAGTGCGAGTGGCACCTACACTTACCCTCCTATGTGAGCGAACCAACCAATACAAAACCCAACATTTCAATATAATATCAAGATTTCATGCTGAAGACTTAAACTCATTAATAAAAGTCAATTAAATAAACTTCTAAAATTTATAACTCATTATCCCCAAAATCTGGATGTCATCACCACAAGAACATCTATGATCAAATTACTAAACTAAGAGTATTCTAAGAAGCTAAAATAAATCAAAAGCCAGTCCATGCCGGAACTTCAAGGCATCAAGACATGAAGAAGAAGATCCAGTCCAAGCTAGAAGCATTAGCTCACCCTGAATTCCGGTGTAATGAAGACTGGCTAGAATTGCGATTGAGTTGAAGACGACGGCGCGATTGCTGCACTCCACAAATAACAAAGAAAGAAACATACAAGTAGGGGTCAGTACAAACACAAGTACTGAGTAGGTATCATCGGCCAACTAAAAATAGAAAACAGTATATATCAGTTAATATCATAAATCGACTACAATACTCAACATGTAGCAACAACAAGTACTATAATCATCAACAAGTACCACCAAGTTCATCCATGAGGACTCAAGCCTCAATACCATACTCATTTGGGAATTAGGTTCATTATATTGAGTATATTAACATCTTTCAAGATTCATTATCTTTCTTCCTCTTGTGTCGGTACGTTACACACCGATCCCCTACTACTATGTGTCGGTACGTGACACTCCGATCCCCTAATTCTACGTGTCGGTTCGTGACACCCGATCCCCTAATACTATGTGTCGGTACGTGACACTCCAATCCCCTAATTCTATGTGTCGGTTCGTGGCACCCGATCCCCTAATACTATGTGTCGGAATGTTACACTCCGATCCTCTAATTCTACGTGTCAGTTCGTGACACCCGATCCCCTAATACTATGTGTCGGTACGTGACACTCCGATCCCCTAATTCTACGTGTCGGTTCGTGAAACCCGATCCCCTTATACTATGTGTCGGTACGTGACACTCCGATCCCTAATTCTACGTGTCGGTTCGTGACACCCGATCCCCTAATACTATGTGTCGGAACGTGACACTCTGATCCACTAATCTCATTCTATCAATTTATCAAGCCTTCTCTTATACCAAGGCATCATCAATAACAAAGTGAATTAGGGTTTCTTCAAGATTTAGGATTCAATAGCTTCATCATGCTTATTTTATCACAATCACATAATCATATTCATGCAAGCATACAATTAAGCATATAGAAGGGTTTACAATACTACCATTCGCTATTAAGAGTTTACTACGAATAACGTAAAAACCATAACCTACCTCCACCGAAGATTAGTGATCAAGCAAGCAAATTCCCCAAAGCTTGGTTTTTCCTCTTCGTTCGTCTCTCTCTATCGATCCTCCCTCTCTCTTTGTTCTTTTTATTTTCTTTATTCAAACCGTCTTTCTTTTACCCTAATTAACATATAATTAAGTATAAAAAGATGAGGAATTAACCCACTAATTAACTCAAGGTTACCTCCTTTAACCCCCAAGAAATTGAGTTATTAATATAAACTCGCGAATTTTATAATTATAGCAGGAATAGTCCAAAACGCCCCTTTAAAACTTAAACAAAAATCCGACCCAGCCTGGGTTTACGCAACCTGTGACGGTCCGTCATAGCTGTGATGGTCCGTCCTGCAGGTTCGTCACAAACTTTAGAGACTCAATTTCCTTAAAGAGTCTGTGACGGTCCGTCGTACCTACGACAGTCCGTCCTGCACTTCCGTCATGAAGTTCAGAGAATTGTTCCAGTACCCAATTTTCAAGAGTTGAAGTGTTTCGAAACAAGGGCTCACGATGGTTCGTAGTATCTGTGACGGTCCGTCCTGCAGGTCCATCACAGAGTTCAGAGAGTCGATTTCAGCACTCAAATTTCAGAATTCTTAAGTGTTTTGGAATGAGACACCCTCGACGGTCCGTCGTGCCCATGACGGTCCGTCGTGGTACCCGTCGTCTCAGCCAGTTTTTCCAGAAATAAAATCTGCTGCTCAAAACGATTAAACAGGTCGTTACAATCTTTTTCTTCTTGTTGTTGTGTAGTTCAAGAATTCCTTTGATCCTATGTTTTACTTATAAGTGCAATGATTCATGTAGTCCCATACCCACAATGAATCAAGTAAGTATTCCAAGGACTAAGGAATGATTTCACTATCCTTATAACAAGTCATTCGTTACATTTTGTATTCGTTGGGCATGAACACTTCATAAGCCAGTCTCTATTGACTATGCCACTTATTTCATCAATTTTATATGATGGAAGTTATGAGTTATAGATTGGCCCTTCCATTTTACTCCCCTTTATTTGCATAATATAAGAAGTTATATAAGCTAATTTTATTTGGCTTTGCTCAGTATTTTCTGAAAACTTCATTAGTATCAACACCGAAGATTGATATGCTTAAGCTCTTACTTTCATAGCTCACTTTGAACATCCGTTCCATCTTGTTTTTTTTCTTGCTTTCTTAGAGACATCTTTAGAATTAAGATCATGCAAGCTAACATGAAATCCAGTGTCTTCCCCACACCGAAAAGAGGTGATTCACCGATCAAAGTGAATTTAGATCATGTGAGCTAATACGAAATCTAGTGTCTGCCCCACACCAAAAAGGGGTGATTCACCGGCTAAGGTGAATCCATCTCAAGTGTTTACCCCACAACGAAAGGGGTGGCTCACGACTATAGTAAACCAAGAACATTTTTTTCAGCATTAACCTACATAGATCATGTTAGCTAAATATGAAATCCGGTGTCTACCCCAGACCAAAAAGAGGTGATCTCACTGGCCAAGGCGAGATCGAAACATACCTAGCTCTTTTAGGTGGAATCCACAGGCTAGTTCCCATGTTGGTTAGACATAGTTCCAAGAATAGGAGACATATGGAGACTACTTATCCAGCTAGGTGTTAGCCTCATCTCATGAGACTTACACGTGCAAGCACAAACTCATAGCTAGTCTATCAGTGCTTTGCTCACTTTCTTTATGTTCTTATCTTCTATAGTTGACTCAAACATTATGGAAGCTTGCTTTTATATTAAGGTTTACTTACTTTATTGATGACTTGTCATCCCTTTCTTTACTTTGATGAAATGTGAGTTATACTTACATGACATCTTTGGTGTTAATGAGACTTGTCTCACACATTCTAACACCTTTTTTCATGAGTATCTTAACATAGTATCTTAGGTGTAAGTGAGACTGGTCTTACTTCCTTTAAAACATCATTCTTGTCACTTTCTTAACTTAGACACTTTTGATTATGTTAATACTCACTTTACATGCTTATGTTCATTTGGTAGCTTCGTATTATCATTTATGGACGTTGAGAACTTCATTCAGTGAAATACTTATGTTCATATTTCATTTGGTTAGGGCATGTTGGGACTTGTCCCAATAATTAGCATAGCCTTGGATATGGATTCATTGAATTATCTTAGATGTACTTAAGTTGTCATTCCAATATTCTGGCTATATGTGGTTGGCATAAAATTATATTGGCCTATAAAATTTGGGAATGAATTCATAGACAATTTATTGGCACAAGCCACAGTTACATTCATCCTTTCTTAATTCGGGATACATTATTCATAAACCAATATTTTTATTATTTAACGATAGCGTTATAGACAATTCCATTCAACAATTTGGATAATATATTGTTAGCCATATTATTGGCATAAGAAAAACATTCATTCAAGTATGATTTCATGGAGATCTTTTTTGCCAACCTTATAAAATTTCATTAACTTATGATTATCATTTAATGAACAACTTATATAGATTCAACTTCATAAACAACTCATAACAACACCATCTTTCTCTAACACGAAACTAAACATTATGTCATTCCTTAATCCATGTAACTAATCACTTCATCACTTGAATCCAACCTATGTCTTCATGAATCTTTAACAAATCAAGAACTTACATATAATAATCAGTTAGCACCACATACCAACCTCAGTGGTAGCCTTATCTTATGAGACTTACACCTGCCAGCACAAGCTCATAGCTAGTCTATCGCTGCTTTGCTCATTTTCTTTATCATCTTATCTTTTAGAGTTCACTCGAACATTATGGAAGTTTTCTTCTAGATTGAGGTTTACCTACTCTTTTGATGACTTCTCATCCCTTGCTTTACATTGATGAAATGTGAATTATCCTTACATAACATCTTTGGTGTTAATGAGACTTGTCTCAAACGTTCTAACACCTTTTTTCATGAGTATCTTAACATAGTATCTTAGGTGTACGTGATACTGTTCTCACTTCCTTTAACACATCATGTAACAACCCCAAAGATGGATATGCTAGGTAATGCTTAATGCATCTAGAATGCCTACGATTAGACGGGGTTCACACGGATTGATTCACATAGAACCAGACCTCTGAACCCTTGAAACAACTAAGACAATTAACTTGGCGAGTTAGTTGAGCTAGTAAAGGTTGGGTCCATCCATGTAGGACTCCCGAATATGAAGTTTTACTCGGATGAGTCTTTACCGGACTTAAAAAGTGGAAATCTTTAGTTTGGAGGGTCTAGGGGTAAAATGGTATTTTTTCAAGCTAAGGGTAGTATGAAATTACCCTAAATATGTAATTAATTATTTAACTAATAAGGTGTAAGGGCATTTTTGGTAGAAAGGGCCAAAAATTGCCCATTGAGCAAAATCTTGATCCACTCCGGTTCGAACCTAGGTGGGAGCAATGATTTAAATTGATTATTTATATTGGTGAATTCATTTAATTAATTAATATTTAAATACTTATCTAAGAAAAAGAAAAATCAGATTATTATTATTAATTAATTAATGGAGCGGTTTGGGTCGGGTGACCTGGAGGGACCCGTTTTCGCGATGGGGATGTCACTGATTCGATCCTTGACAGTCCTTTCACGTTTAATTAAATTTTTTAAATCATATTTTACAATTTAACAAAACATTATTTTTGACTAAGTCTAAAACTAAACTCCTAATCCTAAGGAACCTCTCACTTATCACGTCTATCTTCTCACTTTCACAATCAAACCCTTTTTTTCACGTTCTATATTCTAACAAAGTACAAGAAAAGAAAACACAACCAAAATTTCTTCACACTTTAAGAACTTACAAAAAAAATTAAGAAACAAGCTAACCAAAAATGTGAAGTAAAAAGTAAGGTGCCCGTCGAGTTGTGTTGATGTTGCGGTATCAAACCTTTTTCTTCCATTGCTGCCCTACTCACAGATTTTACGAAGAAGAAAGTCATGTTTTAATAGCTGGAGACTTGTGAGAAGAGTTTCCAAGATCTCAAGGACAGACTCACTTCAGCCCTGGTGCTTACTTTACCTCAGTGTGGTGAGAATTACACTGTTTATTGTGATGCATCTTGGGTTGGTTTGGGTTGTGTTCTTATGCAAGGTTAAGGTGATAGCTTATGCGTCCAGAAATCTCAAGGTTCATGAAAATAATTATCTCACTGATGACCTGGAGTTGACAACTGTGGTGTTTGCACTGAAACTATGGAGGCACTGTTTGTATGGAGTGCATGTGGATGTGTTCACAGACCACAAAAATCTCAACTACGTGTTCACAAAAAGGGAGTTGAATCTACATCAGTGGAGGTGGTTGGAGCTGTTAAAGGACTATGACATGAATGTCCACTACCATCCGGGTAAGGCTAATGTTGTAGCTGATGCTTTGAGCAGGATGAGCATGGGAAGTACAACCCACATTGAGGATAAGATGGAGTTGGTATGAGATGTACACAGACTGGCCAAACTGGTTGTGCGGTTGGTTGACTCTACTAGTGGGGGTGTTTCAGTTCATCCTATTTCTGAATCATCCTTGGTATTTGAAGTCAAGAAGGGTCAACATCTTGATCTGGTGTTGATGGATTTAAAGGACTCAGTGTTGGTAAAGATGAATGAGTCTTTTGTTTTGGGAGGTTACGGCATACTTAGGTACCGGGACAGGCTGTGTGTACAAGATGTGGATGATTTGCGGACCAAAATTGTTGCAGCGGCCCATGGTTCCAAATATTTGATACATCCAGGTTCAACCAAGATGTATTATGACCTTAAGCAGGTCTATTGGTGGGATGGCATGAAGAAGGACATTGTTGAATATGTGGCGAAGTGTCCTAATTATCAACAGGTTAAGGCAGAACATCTTAATCCTGGAGGTATTACTCACATGATCGAGGTTCCAACTTGGAAGTGGGAGGCCATTAATATGGAGTTCGTGGTTAGTATTTCAAAGAATAGAAGACAACATAACTCCATAAGGGATATTGTGGACAAGATGACAAAGTCTGCTCACTTTATCCCTATAACATCTACTTAAACAGCCGAGGATTATGAGATACTCTACATTGATGAGATTTTGAGATTGCATGGGATTCCTTTGTATCATTTTAGATAGAGGATCTTAGTTCACTTCACATTTCTAGAGATCCTTCCAGAAGAACATAGGCACGCAGGTAAAACTTATCACTGCCTTTCATCCATAAACTAATAGGCAGGCATAGAGCAACATTAAGTCATTGGAGGACATGTTGAGAGCGCGTGTGGTTGACTTCAGAGGTAGTTGGGACGACCATCTACCTTTGATAGAGTTCTCATATAATAACAGTTATCACTTCAGCATTGAGATGGCGCAGTTTGAGGCACTGTATGGTAAAAGGTGTAGGACTCCAGTTGGGTGGTTTGAGGTTGGATAGTCATCCATTTTGGGTTCAGAGATCATTCATGAGGCCTTAGAGAAGGTCAGGGTGATTGGGGACAGGTTGCAACGTACAGTCAGCAAAAGTCCTATGTAGACAAGAGAAAATGACCCTTAGAGTTTGATGTTGGTGACCAGGTCTATTTGAAGATATCACCTATGAAAGGGGGGGATGAGGTTTGGAAGGAAGGGGAACTTGAGTCTGAGGTATGTTGGGCCATATGAGATCCTACAACGTGTGGGTGAAGTGGCTTATGATTTGGCATTGCCTGCGGAGCTAGATTCTGTTCATCCATTCTTTCATGTGTCTTTAAAGAAGTTCCTAGGTAATCCAGCATCGATTCTACTTGCTTAAGGTTTTGGGGTTGATGAAGACTTGTCCTATGAGGAGGTACCTATTGAGATTTTAGATAGACCGGTCAAGAGGTTGAGGAACAAGGAGGTTGCCATAGTGAAGATATTATGGAGGAACCAACTTTTTGAGGGTGCTACGTGGGAGGACGAGGCCGATATGAGATCCCTCTATCCTCATCTTTTCATTCCTTGAGGTTACATTTCCTACTCTTATGTAACAACCCTAAAGATGGATATGTCAAGTAATGCTTAATGTGTCTAGAATGCCTACGATTAGACCGGGTTCATACGGATTGATGCGCGTAGAACAAGACCTCTGAACCCTTGAGACTGCCAAGCCAACTAACTTGGGGAGTTAGTTGAGCTAGGAAAGGTGGTTCCAGCCATGTAGGGCTCCTGAATATGAAGATGTACTCAGATGAGTCTTTACCGGACATAAAAAGGGGAAATCTTAAGTCTGGAGGATCTCGGGTTAAAATAGTCTTTTTCCAGGCTAAGGCTAGTATCGTGATTATCCTAATTATGTAGTTAATTATTTAATTAATAAGGTGGAGGAGCATTTTGGGTAGAAAGGACCAAAATTGCCCATTGAGCAAAATCTTGCTCCACCCGGGTTCGAACCTAGGTGGGAGCAATGATTTAACTTGATAAGTTATATGGGTGAATTAATTTAATTAATTAATATTTCAATGCTGATTAAATAAAAAGGAAAATCATATTATTATTATTATTAATTTATTAATTAATGGGGCGGTTTGAAATCTGATTTTTTGTAAGTTCATAGTGGTCCTTTCAGGAGTAATTAAATTAAATCAGATTTTACCATTGAACACAACCTTATTTATGACTAAGTCTAAAACTAAACTCCTAATCCTAAGGAACCTCTCACTTCTCATGTCTATCTTCTTACTTTCACAATCAAACCTTTTTCTTTTCACGTTTTATCTGCTAACAAACTACAAGAACATAAAACACAACAAAAAGTTCTTCACACTTGAAGAACTTACAAAAAAAATATACAAACAAGCTAACAAAAAACGTGAAGTAAAAAGTAAGGTTTCCGTTGAGTTGTGTTGAAGTTGCAGGATTTGGCGTGAGTTTGGAGAGGGTTTTGGGCAGCAAGTTTGAGTTTTGAACAACACCAAAGTCAGGTATGGGTTTATCTCCTGGACTCCTTTCTCCAAGAGAATTTCCTTTCCACGAACACAATGAATTTTTATACTAGGGTTGTTTCCGTTATAGTCGAACTCCTTGTCCCTAGTATCCTTCTAATTACAATCTGGAATAGGTTAGAGATCATGTTGTTGGTATGTTTGCTTGTAGTTTAAGTATGAAGTGTGATTTTCGTGATAATGTGTTCATGATTATGTGTTAGGAATTGTAAGCATGTTAATTTATGCCAACCGAAAGTATGTGAAAAGTTATGTTTGTGCAAATGTTTGTGTAAATCATGATAAGCAACAGTGGTGTAATGTTGCTGGATTTAATAGTAATTCTTGGCTGAATATATACCTGAAAAAAATACTTAAAGATGCACCAAATAATTCATGAAACGTCCTAAGATCTAACGAACGAATGATGATAACAAGGAGCTGAAAATGGTGAACAAATTTCCAGAATTTGGTAGGTTGGGTTAGGCCAATCAAAGTGGTATAAAATGCAATGGAAAATGAATGTAAAGTAAGTGAAATCACCAAGGATTGAAAACAAGACATCGTTACATGAAATCTTCAAAAAAAAAATCAACAAAAGATTAAAACAAAAATTGATTGGAGGATACTAAATTTGCAGCTTGCTGGAAATTGTAGTCTAGGCCAACTTTTAAAAAAATGAACTTCATTTAAATTTTTTTTATCTAAATGTGAGGTCATTGCGGATTGAACCCATGACTTCACCAAATGAAAGTTTCATAAAAATTTAGTGAAAAAATGCAAGGAAAAATAGATGTGGTGAGTGGGGATTGAACCCACAACCTCTTGAATGGATGAGAGAGTTACAAGAAAAATAAAAGAGAAAATAAATGTGGAGAGTGGGGATTGAACCCACAACCTCTTGTATAGGTGAGAAATTTAAGATTTAAATTAAAAGAAAAATAATGATCTTGTGGGGGATTGAACCCACAACCTCCTTGACTTAAACGAAAAAGGAGAGGAGAAAAAGAAAGGAAATACTATGGGGTTGATGGGGATCGATCTAGGGTCCCCAATATCTAAAGAATGTAATTATCAAGTTTAAAAAGAGATTAAGTGTTGTCCAAGGGATTCAAAATCCGGTTCCCTTGCCCAATTCAATATTGACACATAAGTCATACATAAGTAAATATTTAATGAATGCTGCCACTAAAGATCGAAATCAATATCTTGAAATATCTACAAGATGCATAAGTCTTGTACCACATAATCTTGGGTAAACATGAATCACTTGAACAAACTATGAATGAAGCCTCATGGCTTGTATGTGTGGACTTATAAGTCTAGCATACGTTTAAAAATAAGTGAGCCTAAGATATATGTGATAAATTGATGTAACCCTAGAAGGGTTACGTAATAGTGTGAAACACACTATATGTTCAAGTGTATTGGCATATCATGAAATGAACATTCACGTGAAGTGATGAGTAATTATACAAAGCAAATGTGTAAAATTTAATGAATGAGGTGACAATATGATAAGAGGATAATGTGAAAGATGAGAGAAATCTCAAATGGGCCTACATAAATGTTACCAAAACGTACTCACCTATGAGAGTGTAAAGCTAATGAAGAGACCAGTCTCTATGAACACTCTAATGAAAGTATTGAAGTTAATGCATACTTAATACTAATGATGAGATTATAAATCATTTAATGAGCTATGATGTCCTCATGCTATAATCCAACTTCCATGATGTATGAGTTAAATGTAATGGAACTTTATACTGAGCACCGATAGGCTAGATATGAGCGGTGATGACTTCCTTCAGAAAAGGCTGAGATTCCCAAAAATCTCATGAGATGAGAATATCTTGCATACCGAGTATGGGTCTCCTTATATCTCCTAGTATTTGAACCTATAATACCAATATAGGGATCTAGCAGGGTTCAATTCCCTATATACGCTAGCATGTTTTGGTTCACTTTGGCCGGTTATTCCACCTCTTTTTGGTGTGGGGATTTCACACTGCATTTCATGATTCTCACATGATCTATGTTGGTTAAGGTTAAAGTTCCCAAAGAAAGAATGAGGCCAGCCTCAACAAATGCACATTATGAAATGAACGATACCAAAGGTGTAAGGATAGTATAATCTAGAGGTGACCTACACTTAAGTAATAACACTAGGTTATTCTTGGTCATTGCACAACGAACCCGATGAGATTCTTAAACTACATTCTAGGTATGACAGGTGGATGCACTAGCATATGAAAGAATGGAAATAAAGTACGTATGAATGAATGAAGCATTCTCTGTGTTTGTTAAAGAAGGCTCCCTAGTTGAGGTCCCATATGTTCAGCCCTCATTTTGGGAAGCCCTAATGTCAAGTCTATGATTCCAAGGTCTCATGGCATATGAAAGAATGATATGAACTATGTGATATGATATTTGTAACATGTTATGTGTTGCTTGTAAAATGATAAGTATGATGATGCATGTTACTCTCATGGCATGACTTTCCTACTATAAAATTGGCAAGTCCACTGACTTGACTTTCTATAATTCATATTGTTAGGAGAGACCTCTTCTTAATAATGCATGTCCTTGGTGTGTGCTTTAATATACTTATACTTAGTATAAGTGTACTAATGCCCTACAACTCTATAATTTTAGGTGCAGGTGCAGGCAGACGCTAGAGCTTACGAAACGACACTTCATCTATCCGGACATGTAGCATTCATCATGACTTTGTAGGCTCTCATGCTCTCGAGGACACTTTTCCATTATATTCTAGCTTAGATATAGGTTTGAGTTAGTGGAGTATGTTCCACTAGTGTTTCATTTCCTGTTTCATTTCAAACTTTGTATTTGTGTCGTTTTTGGCAAGGATATGTTTAATGCAATTATGAACTGCTTCTTTCACTTGATTATTTCTATATTAGATGGTTGATTTGTGAACTCCTATGATGTTAAGTATAATATTTTTTACGTGAAGTAATAAAACAAAAAGTTCATATTTTTTGCCAAAATTAACCTAGATGAAGTAACAATGACGTATGTAGGCTTGTCCGCGACCTCTGAGAGGTCAACGATGACGGTCTTGTCTGTGGTCTAGATTCTGGTCGTGACAAAGTTTGTATCAAACCACTAGGTTAACTTCCGAGGATAATAAGTTCACATCAACCACATTGAGTAGTTTCTAGCTCATGGTAGTGAAGTGCACCACTATCCTTTATTATAGACTGCATGATTTTTAGGAAAAATTCCCTTCTTCTGATACTATCGTGCCTTTTCTTGATGTCTTAATTCTTGGTACTATGAGCGTGTCTAACATCAATCCTTATTGCTTTTAAAAAAAGAATGCTAGGAGAAACGCTGGTAAGAGGAGAGGAGGAGCAATTGCTGGGAGTAACCAATTTTGATCCCATGCTCCAGCTGAAAGAGTGGCCATGCCAGTTAACCTTGTTGGGTTGACTGATGCAAAGGTGCGAACCGCTCTGGCTCAGATGGCCCAAGACATCACTGTACGGGCCCAGTCTATGACGGCCCAGGACAACAGACAAAATGTTCATAAGGAAGAACCACCGGTACGTAGCATGGAAGATAGGCTACGAGATTTCATGAGGATTAATCCTCCTATTTTCAAAGGGTATAAGACTTAGGAGGATCCCCAGGAGTTTGTGGATGAGGTGCATAAGATATTGGTGTCCATGAGGGCCACAGATACGGAGAAGGCTGATTTGGTTTCCTATCTACTCAAGGATGTTACACAAACTTGTTGCAAGATGTGGCAGGATAGCCGAGCGTTGGGCATTGTTACGCACACTTGCGAGCTGTTTAAAAAAGCCTTCCTGGAGAGATTCTTCCCCAAGGATATGAGGGAGGCAAAGTTTGAGGAATTTATCAACCTTAAGCAGAGATATATGACAGTCAGGGAGTATTCCCTGAAATTTGTTAAACTGTCCAAGTATGCCACTTTCCTTGTGTCTAATAGCAGGGATGAGATGAGCGGGTACCTCAAAGGAATCACCACAGATCCGGAGGAGTGTCGGTCTGTGATTCTCCACGATAACATGGACCTCTCCAGGTTAATGGTGCATGTACAACAGGTAGAGGATAGCCGGAAAAAGTGGGGCATCCTTGATTTTAGGAGGCCTAAACCTTCTGATAAGGCAGGTCCTAGTAATGGTGGCAACAGGAACAATTTTGGCGTTGGTGAGCAGCCCAGATTCAAAAAGGGGCATCAGAGTTCAGGGAACTCTAACTTTTAGAGGAGTGCAACACCTAGAGGAGGGATACCCGAGCCCACGAAGGGTAATGGAGGTGATGTGCAGTATCCCAGAAAGGACTGTGCCAAGTGTGTTCGTGCTCACAGTGGAGAGTGCAGATAGGGAACTAATGCCTACTTTGGTTGCGGAAAGAACGAGTACATGGTCAAGGACTACCCCCAAACAGGGGTCAGGCTAGAGGTAATGCTCATCCTAGGCCTAATCCACTAGGTGTAGAAGAAACCGAGCCTCCTAAGAGGAATAGGTTCTACGCCTTGAAGGGAAGGGAGGAGCAGGAGAAGTCCATTGATATGGTCACAGGTATTCTGCAAGTATTCTTATCTTCTGTTTATGCCTTACTTGATCTAGGGCCTACACTTTTCTTTGTAACTCTTTTGCTTGCTCTCACTTTTGCGATATTTCCTGAAGTTTTGTATGATCCTATAGTGGTTAGTACACCTTTAAGAGATAATGTAAAAACTTATAGAGTATACAAGGATTGCCCGATAGTTGTATGTGGTAAACTATGTGTATAGACTTGATTGAGTTACCAATGAATGATTTTTATGTTATTCTTGGCATGGATTGACTTCATAGTTATTATGATTGCATGGATTTCCGTAGTAGGGTTGTGAGATTTTGTTTCCCTAATGAAGTAGAGCTGGTTTGGAGGGGTACAAATCGAGTTGTCCTAATCCCTTGTTTTCAAACTTTAAGGCCAATATAATGATGTCCAAAGGATTATTGTGTCATCTTGTGAGTGTTAATGATTTAGTTCCTTCCATAGAATCATTGCATGTAGTGAATGAATTCCTAGATGTGTTTCATGATAATTTGCTAGAGTTCCTCCCCCTCGAGAGATTGACTTTGGTATCGACTTAGAATCCGATACTAAACCAACATTGATTCCTCCTTACAAAATGGCTCCAGTTGAACTCAGATAGTTGAAGCTGTAGTTAAAAGATCTCACTGATAAGGGTTTCATTCAGTCGAGCATGCCCCTTGGGGCGCTCCAGCGTTGTTTGTGAAAAAGAAATATGAAACCCTTAGAATATGTATCAATTTTCGGCAGCTCAACAAAGTCACTATCAATAATAAGTATCCACTTCCCATAATAGATGACTAGTTCGACCAACTCCAAGGGTCTAGTTTCGTCTCGAAGATTGATCTTCGTTCTAGGTACCATCAACTTAGGGTTAGGGATAAATATGTTCCAAAGACGACCTTTCATACCTGTTATGGTCATTACGAGTTTCTAGTTAAGTCATTTGGTCTCACTAATGCACCTGCTGCATTTATGGATCTCATGAACAGAGTCTTCCATGAATACCTTAACTCTTTTGTCATAGTATTCATTGATGACATTCTCCTCTACTCTAAGACCAAGGAAGAGCATGAACAACATTTTAAACTAACCTTGCAGGTACTTAGACAACATCACTTGTATGCCAAATTCAACAAGTGTGAATTCTGGCTTAGGTCTGTGACCTTCCTTGGTCATGTTGTGTCCGACAAAGGTGTGAAGGTAGACACCAGGAAGACTGAGGCTGTTAAGAACTAGCAGAAACCTCTTACTCCCACAGATTTCCAAAGCTTCTTGGGATTGGCTGGTTATTATCACAGGTTTGTGGAGGATTTTCTTCCATTTCTACACCACTCACATCATTTATGAAGAATAAAGTAAAATTTTAATGGGCGGAGACTTGTGAGAAGAGTTTCCAAGAGCTCAAGGGCAGACTCACTTCAGCCCCAAAGCTTACTTTACCGAAGAGTGGTGAGAATTACACTTTTTATTGTGATGCATCTAGGGTTGGTTTGGGTTGTGTTCTTATGCAGGGTGGTAAGGTGATAGCTTATACGTCTAGACAGCTCAAGGTTCATGAAAATAATTATCCCACTCATGACCTAATGTTGGAAGTTGTGGTGTTTGCACTGACACCGTGGAGGCACTACTTGTATGTAGTGCATGTGCATGTGTTCACAGACCACTAAAGTCCCCAGTACGTGTTCACACGGAGGGAGTTGAATCTGCGTCAGTGGAGGTGGTTGGATCTATTGAAGGACTATGACATGAATGTCCACTGCCATCCGGGTAAGGCTAATCGTGTAGCTGATGCTTTGAGCAGGATGAGCATGGGAAGTACAACACACGTTGAGGATGAGAAGGAGTTGGTAAGAGATGTACACAGACTGGCCAGATAGGGTGTGCGGTTGGTTGACTCTACTAGCAGGGGTGTTTTAGTTCATCCTAGTTCTGAATAATCCTTGGTAGTTGAAGTCAAGAAGGGTCAACATCTTGATTCGGTGTTGATGGAGTTGAAGGACTAAGTGTTGGTAAAGATGAATGAGTCTTTTATTTTGGGAGGTGATGGCGTACTTAGGTACAGGGACAGGCTGTGTGTACCAGATGTGGATGATTTGCCGACCAAAATTATTGCAGCGGCCCATGGTTTCAAATATTTGATACATCCAGGTTCCAAAAAGATGTATCATTACCTTAAGAAGCTATTGGTGGCCAAGTGTCCTAATTGTCAACAGGTTAAGGCAGAACATCTTAAGCCCAGCGGTCTTACTCACATGATCGAGGTTCCTACTTGGAAGTGGCAGGCCATTAATTATGGAATTCGTGGTTGGTCTTCCGAAGAATAGGAGAGAACATGACTCCATATGGGTTATTGTGAACAAGATGACTAAGTCTTCCCACTTTATCCCTGTAACGTCTACTTAAAGAGCCGAGTATTATGCGATACTCTACATTGACGAGATTCTGAGATGGCATGGGATTCCTTTGTCTATCATTTCAGATAGAGGAGCTCAGTTCACTTCACATTTCTAAAGATCCTTCCACAAGAACCTAGGCACGTAGGTAAAACTTAGCACTGCCTTTCATCTTCAGACTGATGGGCAGGTAGAGTGCACCATTCAGACATTGGAAGACATGTTGAGAGCGTGTTTCATTGACTTCAGAGGTAGTTGGCACGACCATCTGCCTATGAAAGAGTTCTAATATAATAACAGTTATCACTTCAGCATTGGGATGGTGCCGTTTTGAGGCAATGTATGGTAAAAGGTGTAGGTCTCCAGTTTGGTGGTCCGAGGTTGGAGAGTCATCCATTTTGGGTCCAAAAATCATTCATGAGTCCTTAGAGAAGGTCACAGTGATTAGGGACAGGTTTACTACTGCGTACAATCAGCAGAATTCCTATGCAAACAATACAAAATGACCCATAGACTTTCATGTTGGTGACCATGTCTATTTGAAGATATCACCTATGAAAAGGGTGATGAGGTTTGGAAGGAAGGGCAAGTTGAGTCCGAGGTATGTTGGTCCATATGAGATCCTACAGCGTGTGGGTGAAGGGGCTTATGAGTTGGCATTGCCTACGTAGCTAGCTTCTGTTCATCCAGTCTTTCATATATCTTTGTTAAATAAGTCCCAGGTGATCCAGCATCGATTCTACCTGTTGAAGGTTTGGGGGTTGATGATGACTTGTCATATGATGAGGTATCTATTGAGATTTTAGACAGATAGTCAAGAGGTTGAGGAACAAGGAGGTTGCCATAGTGAAGGTATTGTGGAGGAACCATCTTGTTGTGGGTGCTACGTGGGAGGTCGAGGCCGATATGAGATCCCTCTATCCTCATATTTTTAGTCCTTGTTGTTAGATTTCCTACTCTTAAATCAAAGTTTCCTTATCTCTCCATTCTTTGTTGCTATTGCTTGACCGTGCATAGGAATATGTTATGATATGATTGATGTTGTGTTAGATTATAAGAAGTGTCATTCGGGGATGAATTTCCTAAGGGGGGGGGATTAATGTACCAACCCTAAATATGGATATGCTAAGTAATGCTTAATGTGTCTAAAATGCCTACGATTACACCGGGTTCACACGGATTGATGCGTGTAGAACAAGACCTTTGAACCCTTGAGACCGCCAAGACAACTAACTTGGGGAGTTATTTGAGCTAGGAATGTTTTAGTCCATCCATGTAGGACTTCTGAATATGAAAATATACTCGGATGAGTCCTTACTGGACTTAAAAAGGAGAAATCTTATGTATGGAGGGTCTACGGGTAAAATGGTCTTCTCCTGGCTAAGGGTCGTATTGTAATTACCCTAAATAAGTAATTAATTATTTAATTAATAAGGTGGATGGTCATTTTGGATAGAAAGGGCCAAAATTTCCCATTGAGTAAAATCTTGCTCCACCCGCGTTCGAACCTCGGTGAAAGCAATGATTTAACATGATTATTTATATTGGTGAATTAATTTAATTATTAATATTTAAATGATGATTTAATAAAAGGTAAAATCATATTATTATTATTTATTAATTAATTAATGGGGCGGTTTGGGTCGGGTCGACCCGAAGGGACCCATTTTCGCGATGGGGACGTCACGGGTTCGATCCTCGACGGAAGCTACGCCCAAGTGAATTATAGTGGATTTAATAGCTGATTTTTTGTAAGGTCATAATGTTCCTTTCTCATGTAATTAAATTAAATCAGATTTTACAATTTAACAAAACCTTATTTTTTACTAAGTCTAAAACGAAACTCCTAATCCTAAGGAACCTCTCACTTCTCACGTCTATCTTCTCACTTTCATGATCAAACCTTTTTATTTTCACGTTCTATCTGCTAACAAAGTACAAGAATAGAAAATGCAACCAAAAGTTCTTTACACTTCAAGAACTTACCAAAAATAATAAGCTAACCAGAAGCGTGAAGTAAAAAGTAAGGTTTCCGTCGAGTTGTGTTAAAGTTGCGGGATTTGAATGTGAGTTTAGAGATGGTTTTGGGTAGAAAGTTTGAGTGTTGAACAAAAACAAAGTCAGGTATGAGTTTCTCTCCTGGACTCCTTTCTTCAACATAATTTCCTTTCCACGAATTCAATGAATTTTTGAACTAGGGTTGTTCCCATTCTTGTTGAACTCCTTGTCCCTAGTATCCTTCTGATTTCAATATGAAATAGGTTAGAGATCATGTTGTTGGTATGTTTGGTGGTAATTTAAGTATGACGTGTGATTTTCGTGATAATGTGATCATGATTATGTGTTAGGAATTGTAAGCATGTTAATTTATACCAACAGGAAGTATGTGAAAAGTGATGTTTGTGCAAATGTTTGTGTAAATCATAATGATCAAAAGTTGTGTAATGTTGCTGGATTTAATGGTAATTCTTGGATGAATATAACCCTAAAAAAATATACTTAAATATGCACCAAAGGATTCATGAAACATTTTAAGATCTAATGAACGAATGATGATAACAAAGAGCTGAAAATGGTGAACAAATTTCCAGCATTTGGTAGGTTGGGTTCGGTCAATCAAAGTGGTATAAAATGCAATAAAAATGAATGTAAAATAAGTGAAATCACTAAGGATTGAACCCAATAAATCATTACATGAAAGCTTAAAAAAATGAACAAAAGATTAAGACAAAAATTGATTGGAGGAGACCAAAATCCAAGCTTGCTGGAAATCGTAGTCTCGGCCAACTTTTAAACAAATGAACTTCGTTTAAAAAAAAATTTAAATGTGAGGTCAATGTAAGATTGAACCCATGACTTCACCAAATGAAATTTTCATAAAAAATTTGTGAGAAAAATGCAAGGAAAAATAGATGTGGTGAGTGGGGATTGAACCCACAACCTCTTCAATGGATGAGAGAGTTAGGAGTAAAACAAAGGAGAAAATAAATGTGGAGAGTGGGGATTGAACCCACAACCTCTTGGATAGGTGAGAAAGTTAAGAGTTTAGAAGAAAAATAATGATCTTGTGGGAGATTGAACCCACAACCTCCTTAACTTAAACGAAAAAGGACAGGAGAAAAAGAAAGGAAATATTATGGGGTTGATGGGGATCGAACTAGGGTCCCCAATATCTAATGAATGCAATTATCAAGTATAAAATAAAATTACACGTTTTCCAAGGGATTAAAAATTGGGTTTCCTTGCCTAATTCCGTATTGACATATAAGTCATACGTAAGTAAATATTTAATGAATGCTGCCTCTAAAGATCAAAATCAATATCTTGGCATATCTACAAGATGCATAAGTCTAGTACCACATAATCTTGGGTAAACATGAATCACTTAGACAAACTATGAATGAAGTCTCATGGCTTGTATGTGTGGACTCATAAGTAAAGCATATGTTTAAAAGTAAATGAGCCTAATATGTATGTGATAAATGATGTAACTCTAGAAGGGATAAGTAAGAGTGTGAAACACACTAAATGGCCGAGTGCATTGGCTTATGATGAAATGAGCATTCACGTGAAGGGGTGAGTAATTATGAAAAGCAAATGTGTTAAAATTAATGAATGAGGTGACAATATGATAAGAGGCTAATGTTAAAGATGATATCAATCTCAAATGAGCCTAAGTAAATGTTACCAAAATCTACTCACCTATGAGAGTGTAAAGCTAATGAAGAGACAAGTCGCTATGAACACTCTAATGAAAGTATTGAAGTTAATGAATACTTAATATTAATGATGATATGAGAAATCATCCAATGAGATACGATGTCCTCATGATAGAAGCCAACTTCTATGATGTATGAGTTGAATAATGGAACTTTATACTGAGCACCAATAGGCTAGATATGACCGGTCATGCCTTCCTTCGGGAAGGGAAGAGGTTCACATAACTCTCATGAGATGAGATTGTCCGGCACTCCTGGTATGGGTCTCCATATATCTTATAGTCTTTGAACCTATACTACCAATATAGGGATCTAGTAGGGTTCAATTCCCTATATACGCTAGCATGTTTCGGTTCACTTCTGCCGGTGGTTCCACCTTTTTTTTGGTATGGGAATTACACACAGGATTTCATGATGCGCACATGATCTTTGCCGGTTAAGGTTAAAGTCCCCAAAGAAAGAATGAGGCCAGCCTGAACGAATGCACATACTGAAATGAACGATACCAAAGGTGTTAGGATAGGATAATTAAGAGGTGAGATAGACTTAAGTAATAACACTAGGTTATTCTTTGTCATTGCACAGCGAACCCGATGAGAGTCTTAAACAATATCCTAGGTATGACTGGTGGCTCCACTAGTATATGAAAGAATGAAAATGAAGCACATATGAAAGAATGAAGCAGACTGTGTGTTTGTTAAAGAAGGCTCCCTAGTTGAGGTCCCATACGTTTAGCCCTCATTTTGGGAAGTCTTAATGTCAACTCCATGATTCCAAGGTTTAATGGCATATGAAAGAATGATATGAACTATGTGATATGATATATGTAATATGTTATGCGCTATTTGCAAAATGATAAGTACGATGATGAATGCTACTCTCATGGCATGACTTTCCTAATCCGAGATTGGCAAGTCCACTGACTTGACTTTCCATAATACATATCGTTAGGAGAGTGATATTTTTAATCATGCATGTACTTGGTGTGTGCTTGCATATACCCATACTTATCACAACTGTGTACTAATACCCTACAACTCTATACTATTAGGTGCAGGCACAGGTGGACGTTTGAGCTTACGAAATGACGTTGCAGCTATCCGGACATGGTGCATTCATCCAAACTTCATAGGCCCTCATGATTTCGAGGACGATTTCCCATTATATTCTAGCTTAGATATAGGTTTGTGTTAGTGGAGTATGTTCCACTAGTGTTTCATTTCCCATTTAATTTCAGACTTTGTATTGGTGCCTTTTATGCAAGGATACGTTTAATGCAATTATGAACTGCTTCTTTCATTTGATTATTTCTATATTAGATGGTTGATTTTTGAACACCTATGATGTTAAGTATAATATGTTTCACATTAAGTAAGAAAATAAAAAGTTCAAATTTTCCACTAAAATTAACCTAGATGAAGTAACGATGACGTATGTAGGCTTGTCTGCCACCTCTGAGAGGTCAACGACGCCGGTCTCGTCTGGGGTATAGATTCCGGACGTGACACCTCATTCTGGTCACTTTCTTTATTTAGACACTTTTGATTATGTTAATACTCAATGTACTTGCTTATGTTAATTTTGTAGCTTTATATCATCATTTTATGGACGTTGAGATCTTCATTCAATAAAATACTTATGTTCATAGTTCATTTGGTTAGGGCATGTTGGGCTTGTCCCAATTATTGGCATACCCTTGGATATGGATTCATTGGATTATATTATATGTGCTTAAGTTATCATTCCAATATTCTGGCGATCTGTGGTTGGCATAAAATTAGTATTGGCATAGAAAATTTGGGAATGACTTCATAGCCAATTTATTAGCACAAGCCAAAATTGTATTTATTCTTGATTAATTTGGGATACATTATTCATTATCCAATCTTTTACGTATCTAAATATAGCATTATAGAAAATTCCATTCAACAATTTAGACAATATATTGTTCGTCATTTATAAGCAAAAGCCTAACATTCATTCAAGTAAAAATTCATGGAGATCTTTTTAGACAACCTTATAACATTTAATTAAATTATGATTATAATTCAATTAATAGCTTATAAAAATATATTCAACTTTATAAATAACACATAACAACATCATAATTGTCTAACACGAAAGTAAGTATTATGTCATTCCTCAATCCGTGTAACTAATCACTTCATCACTCGAATACAACCTATGGCCTCATGAATCATTAACAAATCAATAACTTACATATAATAATTAGTTATCACCACATACCAATAACATGGTCAAGATTTACATCTACATACTTATTGGAATCGGAGACAATGATACTAGGGAAAAAGGACATTCAACAAGAACATTGGGAAACAACCCTAGTTTTGAGATTTTGTAGATTTAAGACGATGGAAAATACTATTGCAGAGATAATTCCAGGAGATAAAACCCATACCTTATGTAGAACTTAATCTACGAAGACCACCTTGAACGAAACCTTGAAGAACACCTTGAATTCGCCCTAGAGAGTCGATGAACTTTCTGCCTTTTTTCTTACCGTTTTAGCGTCGTGTTTTCTAAGTATTTGATCGTGAGTTTTAAGGTTTAGGAAATTAAATTGACTCATTCAACTTATTTTAATTAGTAAATTAAATAAATAAATAAATAAATTACTAAAAAGCTCCTCCTAGATTGACTAGAACTAGGAAAACACAAACAGTCAAATCTGAAATTTTTCCTAAGGATTTTATTTTGACCCTTTAAATTAATTAATTAAATGTATAATTTAATAAATTAATGGACCTAGGTTAATTACTAAAGTACCCCTAATTCATTGGACCCATAACTAATACTATTCGACAATCCTAGGTTAAGTACTTGGATATTTCTTGAGTTATACTAGGTTAATGTAAGAATTTTGTTTGACCCCTTTAATATAATTAATTAAGTTGATAATTTAATTAATTAGGTGACATAGGGTAATTAATAAAGTACCCTCAAGTTGTTAGGACAATAACTAACCCTTTGAACCATCCTAGGTTAGGTACTAGGTTGTCTTTTTCTTGTCTTCACCAAAATCTGGAAATTGCTTTGTGATTTTGGTTTTTTCCTTTTAAATTAATCAATTAAGCTTATAAATTAATTAACTAAGTAAGTTAGGATAATTACAAAAGTATACCTAAGTTGTTAGGACCATAACCAACCAATTGGACCATCCTAGGTTAGGTACTAGGTTGTCTTTTTAACTAGTTACTAGGTTAGTGTCACCTGATTAATTCTTAGGTAGTCGGGTGCACTAAATAGTTTATTTCGGTTGGTCCTAGGTTATTTATATTTTTAGGAAAGTTATTTAGAGTCTAGATTTTAGTTATATAGATAGTCCCAACATGGGTGAACCCATGTGCACGCCTGCCCCCTAACTACCCTAACCAAATTCGGTTAGGGTGGTCCCCTCCCTTGGCCGATTTTCACATGTCTTGCACATGTTCTTGCACATGTGTTAGTTTTACTTTCATAACTAACTATTCTTGGTGGTTCATTTGGAATGTTTACTTGTTGTCCCAAGGATTCTCACTATGTCCTTGGGCACTACTTAATCTACATGCCATTTTAATTGGTCATGTGCTATGGTGCCTAGGCTTGACACATATATGCTTAGCCCCTATTTTGCATATCAAAAGTTATTGTATTTTATCTTAGAGTCTTCATTGCAGGTACATCTCTTAAACAAGCTCATTAATACTTAGAAAATTTAGCTAACCCCCTTTAAGCCAATATTTCCTAATATGCCCAATATTTTGCGTATTTGGATATTATATAGAAATTGGCTAATACCCCTTAGATAATTTTGTATGTTATGCCCAATATTTCTCAATAATGCGCATTCGAATGCCTATGTATCCCCAATACGAATTCTTAAAGAGCTATTGGACTCTTCACTAGACAGGTAATTTTCCGGAATGTTACATTTGAAGACTTATGTTCTTTAAGACTATGTTGTTTCTCATCTTTCCCATTCATCTACAGATCAAAGTTTGGTGCCCTTTTGATTTACTTTTACCTATCTGACCGTACAAAATATTTTTGGTGATTCAGAAAAGGTAAATTATATGTTTTCTTTGTCTTTGTGTTTTCTTCATGAGCCATTGACATTGATTATAATTATTAACCAAAGAAATATTGGAACATTCTTTTTGGGGTATAATCACGTGGAGAAGTTTAACTGTACAACATAGGAATAATTGACTAATTTAGCAGGCATAGAAGCAAATTTGTTTCTTCTATCCTTTTTTGGTCTGTCACAACACTTTGTTTTTGTTTTTTGTATCCTCTTTTGCTACAATTTGACTTTTAAGGCCACATATTTTTCAGTATGTTTTTGTCTTGAATATAGTTACAACACTGGAGCACCCTGTTATTGTGTTTACAATAATATACATAAAAACTATGTTAGCCCATGTTCTGTGCTACGTCTAGATAAAGCATCTCTAAATTCTTTGACAATGTCGATACAACACTCCAAATAGTCCTAGACCTAATCTAGTGCCTCATATTAGTTTCTAAAGGTTCTGACACTGTTTTAAGACCTAAAATAATGTTTATGAACAATTTAGGATGTTTTAGAAACAAGATGACAAGAAATATCCATGACGTCTGAAACTAGCAAAATTGAACTAGTTGACGTCCCTATGTTTAATGAAGGTTTGACAGGTTTATATAGAGTCCAAAACTTGTAAAAGTAATTTTAATAGGTATAATGTAGTAAAAAGGGTCCAAACATCTAGTAACATCTCACTAAGGACCACCTGAAGGGTCCTTGAGAAGGACCCTAACATGGGCAGGCAGGTTGCCAAAGCAGCCTTCGCGCAGCCCACATGAGATAGGACAAAAGTTTGCTCACTACACGTACACTCCACGAGGCTCATTTCCTCAAACTTGATTTCAAAAATTAAATATGAAATTAGCATTATGACGCACACCCACTTCTCAGATTCGTTGAAATTGTATTTTACGCATTTTGACTTCACAAAAATAACCCAATTAAATGATGGTATATATATCCTAAGGGTCAATTTTAAGTAATTTTTCACCAACCTAAATCAAATTCCCAAAATAAATCCAAAAAAGCTCTCATCTCTCTCTACTTTCTATCTCCCATAATCCTCCATTGAAGAAGCAAGAAAGCTTGAAGAATAAGATCAATTGCTCTAGGATTTCACTTCAATTTCGTGTTTTAAGCATCATTAAGGTATGAGTTCTTCACTCTTGGGATTACTTTCCCCAAGAGGTCCTTTCAAAGTTTATTTCTAAATCATCCAATTCTAAGGGTATTTCTATTCTAATGGGTTTTCTTCTAAACTTCAAATTGGTGATTGATTCTCATTAATTGTGATTGCCTATGACTAATTAAGTGAAGATTGTTTAGTAATTGATGTTAATTGATGGAATTTCATGTAGATCATGTCCTTTTCCCCAATTCCCTCAAATCCTAGATATTGCTTATGAATTGATGGGAATTAATCAATGTATTTATTGTTAGATTTGTTTTATATATTCTATTTCATTCATGGAATGCCTAGGTTAATGCTTTGTTTGGATTGTATATATTTCTTAAAGAACTCATGATAAACCCTATTCCCCTAAACCTAGGTTATGAATTGAATTTAATTTGGATAGTATTGATGCAATTGACTTCATTATTGTATTAATTACTATTGAATGATGTTACTACACCTATTATTGGATGATATTGGTTGATTGATGGTAATACAATGAAGATGTCTTTGGAAGGAGATTGGGTAAGTATTCATGATCCTAACCTTTATTTCAATTATGATGCCTTGTGATTAATGATATAGTTCAATTGAAGCATGACTTTTGATTAGCCTAAATAGGTGTTGGTATGATGTTGACTTGAAATTTCTTGATTATGTGATTGTTGGATTATTTTTAAGATGAAATAATATAATGTTGGTTATGAATTACCTATGTGCCTTACTATGATACGATGATGATAACGTGACAATATCACAAGTGAAGGGTTGTAATGAATGGATAATTCTCATAAAATACCGATTGAGTTAATGTATATGACTATACAAAGGGTTAGACCCCTATGACCTAAACTGAGTTATGATTATTAATGAATGACATCTCAAAAGGGACTCTATCTTAGCACCGAGTGAACTTGAAGATGAGGGGTGGATCCTTCCCAAGGAGAGATGGTAGGGTTCACCATAGTCCTCACGAGGTGGATAGCCTTATAGCCCAAAAAGGGTATCGAGTTATATTTCCATGACAACCCCAAGTTTTGTAAATTATGTTGCCTCCATAGGAGTACTAGCTAGTGGATCCACCTAGATGCTATGTTCATGTTTTGTTCTACTTTGGCTGGTAGACCACCTTCATTCGGTGTAAGGTTTTGCAACACCGGATTCTACACCTAGATCTTGTGTTCTATGTTAGTTAAGGCAAGTCTTCCCGAAAGTAAAACGAAGTAATGAATTAAATACTCACTACGGTGACTTAAGATGTTTGACTTAGCCTAGGTAGGGGTATGGGATAGTACTTCTTCCTTGCAATAGGTTGCTTGAGGGAAGCCTTATGAGGTTGTTCTTGTGTTGATTCTACATGTTGATGATCCTATATGATGTTAGTTTGATTTATGAACACGATATTGGTATATAATGATAAATATGATAATGGTTACTATTGATGCTATGTTATGTTGAGTTAGGCATTACTTGTGATTTTTGGTTTAGTTTACTTGATTGAGTAAGTGTATGGGGCTTTATTTGATTATTGCACTTGTAGGCTAAATGATGGGTTATGGGTAAGGGTCTTGATTATACTATGATGTTATGAATTCTAATATATGTTGTCTTGACTATACTTGATGATGTGTGTCTTGTGTTGTATATGGTCTTGACTTAAAAGTTTTGTGTCTATTGGCTTATATGGTTCTTGGATATGTATAAGGCGTTTGGAAGTAAATTAGCATGTTTTGAACAGATATCCTCTTTTACATGATTTCAATTGTTTTATGTGCATATACTCATAATTAGTACAACTGTGTGATAACCCATCTTTTATGTTTACTAGAAAATGTAGGGTCCAACCGTTGAGCTTAAAGAAGGCCTTTGAAGACTACATGGATATTCCACAAGTGTTCGGTAGGTCCTCACCTTCAGAGGACAATGCCATTAGCAATTGATGTTGTTCTAGTTATAAGAATTCTAGATCATTCCTTTTTATTTGAAGACTATTTTTTTATAGCCTATATGCTGCTCTTTGTTGTATTGAAGTAAGGGTTAAGCCCAATTGTTGAATTCATTTTAGATGGTTTAATATGAGACATAGTATAGACTTCTTATGATATTATGTTCCTATACTATGTATGTTAAATAAAAGTAGAAGCCAATGTAGTGCTTCCTATTGTGAGGAGTCTAAGTAAACTCCCTAAATATATATTATGTGTAAGCGAGAGGTCTAAGTAAACCTC
Source organism: Solanum chilense (assembly GCA_032847665.1). NCBI lineage: Eukaryota > Viridiplantae > Streptophyta > Magnoliopsida > Solanales > Solanaceae > Solanum > Solanum chilense. Next base: position 7,086,608 of record JAPDHL010001909.1, on the reverse strand, counting down.
AATATAGAAGTAAACAAAAAGTTTTAAATTTTTCCGCATTTTTAACCTATGAATGTAATGATGAATGCTTAGAGTCTAGTCTTAGTCCTCTTAAAGGATGAAGACGTCTGTTACATCTAGGGGGTGCTCCCCGGATGTGGCAGTTGAATCACATACTCAAGGATTACGAGTGCATTCCTTCAAAATTAAGAAGCAAGTACAACTGATCAAGAATCCTCTGAGTTTTATAGACTCAACCTCTTAGGTGTATTTAGTCAGATGGTGTGAGCAGTCAAGTATGCTGGACCTGCCAGCATTAAGCCGAAATGAATTATTGTATTTCACGCTACGTCTTTTTATGCACTCTTTTTACTGAACCTGTACAAAAAAACACACACTTATTTTTATCAAGGTAATACAATGCAAGTAAATGGTTTTGGGTTGCCTCCAAAACATCATCTTAGTGAACCTCGTGGCACGACACAAGTTGACCTTCAAACCTCACTCTTAGGGTTAGCCATAGTATCACTAGGGAAACCCTATTGTTGTCTCGGGTTGAGATGAGACGAGATATGAGTCATTTGGGTCTCTAACTACTTGACTAAAATTGAATGAGAGATGACGGTTTGGCAAAGGGTGGATACGTCTTCTTTTACGCCTTTCAGCATCTTGTCGGACCGTACAACTTTTTTTAGGATATGCGAGAGTATATCCTCAGACCTACTATTTTAAAAATCTTTGGGCTTTTGTCTCTCAAAGGGAAGTACATAAATATCCTTCTCTTATACTTCCAATTAGGATTCCAATGCCTCCATTCACGATCTCATTCTTTTCATCCTTTTTATCTAGCAAAACCCTGGTTACCAGCCTACCTCGGGTAGTTTAAATGATAACCACCACCTTGGTTTGCTAGAAAGTTGACCTCCTCACTATATAGAGCTTCAAACTTCATCTCATCAGGATTCGTGTACCCAAATCCCACAGCATTGATACCATGAGTCCCTGTCCCCATAACATTCTTAGAAGTAATATCAAGTTGTGTCATAATCTTAGCCATATTTTGGTCCCTCTAATTGTCCTTTTTTATTTGCTCCTTAGATAGTTGAAAGGCGACCGAGGAAACTTGGTCCTCACAAGTGTACCATGCTCTTTTGATGGTTTTCATTCATCTAAAATCTGGGTTGCCACTGCGTATAGCTTCTGCGTGAGACCTCTAGGTGAGAGTTGGTCAGCAACCCCTTTGTTGACTGAGTCTAAACTCCTGAGAGTATTGAAGGATCACATTATCAGAAGACCATGTGTTGGGCATTGTAGCACCAGTTTTTTAAATTTGAGCTAGGTTTCATGCAGAGACTCTCCATTCAAGCACTTTAACCTTTGGATGTTATCGCGAATGGTCATCATCTTCAAGGGAGGAATGAAACGCACATTGAAAGTGGTAACCAATTCTTCCCACGAGGAAACTGTTACAACACTCAAAATGAACAAGGATTAAATAGAGTTGCACATGAGTTTCTTGAGTTAATAACTTGCTAAATTATTGAGAAATAGTATTCAAGGACTGTAATGAGTGGTTTTTAGTTCAAACATCAAGGAAAGAGCAAGACATTGTAAAACTAGTCTTTTATGTGCTAGTGTTTCTTTATATCTTGTATGTGTTTTTGTATCATTTGGAGTTTGAAATAATGGGAGGTAACCCTAGCATCTAGATGTTCGTGTTTAGGGTAAGAACGTTCGGGTACGATTCCCCAAAACCACCCTAAGGGTCCTTGAGGAGGACCCAAACGTTTGCCAGAAAAATTTCAACAACAACACCATTGACGGATCCAATCAAGGTATCATCAATTAATTGATGGTACGTCAATGACATACATCAATGGACACTTAGAATTTTGGAGCTTAGCTCCATTTTTACCACACTTAGTCACCATTGACGGACTGCCAAGATGGGGCATCAAATGATTAACGGTCAATTACTGGTTATGTTAGTCCATTATTTCAGACTCCAAATGACAGGATGAGAATCAAGTTAATTTAAAGTAGGTTATGCTGTTATGTGGAAGATAGGCATATTATAAAGTTGTTATATGATGTTTAGATGAACTTGTATAAAGTTATGTGATAATATGAACGAGTGCATGTTTCCTTTAAATGTTGGTATGTGATGATGAGAGACTATGAAGAGTTTCTATATGTTTATATGGTGTCTTTTCTAGGTATACCTTGTTGTCCCTAGTTTATACATAATAGTAATCAATGTTCTCACTATCTTCATCATTATCACCAATACAACAAAACAACAATTTTGAGTCCTTACCTTTTTATCATAATATTCTACATGAAATCGATATCCATTAACAATGTAACCGTTAGATCGCGCTGAATATTTGGTGAGACCTGATATACCGTGGTTTCACGGTATAATTAATACTTTTTCCTTAAGTTTAGTGTGTCCGAAAGCCTTTTTGTGCTAATTTTGATATAAGTTTCTCTTTGTTTTGCAGGGAATCTGTCCAGAGCTGAATGCGGAGATTTTGAGCGAAAAAATGCAGAAGAGACCACCTACGGAGCTTATGACGGTCCGTCGTGCCTATGACGGTCCGTAGGTGGCAGCGTAGTGCAGCTGCTGAAGGAAGATGGGGAAGTCTGACCAAGTGTGGGATTACGAAGCTTGTGACGGTCCGTCATGGCCATGACGGTCCGTCCTGCAGGTCCGTCGTGAAGATCAGAGAAGTGATCCCAGTACCCAGATTCCAAGAGTTGAAGTATTTTGAAACGGAGACCCTCAACGGACCATTGTGCCTGTGACGGTCCGTCACACTTGCCGTCGAGGGGAATGAAGAAAGCAGCAGAAGAAATTGGACAAGTATGGGACGACGGAGTCCATGACGGTCCGTCGCGACCACGACGGTCCGTCGCATGGTCC
>JAPDHL010001909.1:6937158-7083603 GCA_032847665.1 Solanum chilense | reverse complement strand
AAAATAGAAAGAACAAGGAGAGGGAAAGAGAAACGATCGAGAGAGATACGAACGAAGAGGAAACACAAAGCTTTGGGAAATTGCTTGCTTGATCACGAATCTTCGGTGGAGGTAGGTTATGGTTTATGCTATTCGTAGTAAACTCTTAATAGCGAATGATATGTATTGGGTAGTATTGTAACCCTTCTATATGCTTAATTGTATGCTTGTATGAATGTGATTATATAATTGTGATAAAATAAGCATGATGAAGCTATCGAATCCTAAATCTTGAGAAACCCTAATCTACTTTGTTAATGATGATGCCTTGGTATAAAAGAAGGCTTGATGAACTAAAGTAATGAGATGATGATGCCTTGGTATAAAAGAAGGCTTGATGAACTAAAGTAATGAGATTGATGATGCCTTGGTATAAAGGAAGGCTTGATGAACTAAAGTGATGAGAGTAGGGGATCGGGTGTCACGAACCGACACGTAGATTTAGGGGATCGGAGTGTCATGTTCCGACACATAGATTTAGGGGATCGGGTGTCACGAACCGACACGTAGAATTAGGGGATCGGGTGTCACGAACCGACACGTAGAATTAGGGGATCAGAGTGTCACGTTCCGACACATAGAATTAGGGGATCGGGTGTCACGAACCGACACGTAGAATTAGGGGATCGGAGTGTCACGTTCCGACACATAGAAATTAGGGGATCGGAGTGTCACGTTCCGACACATAGTAGTGGTGGAGCGGAGTGTCACGTACCGACACGAGAGAAATAAAGATAATGAATCTTGAAAGATGTTAATATACTCAATCTAATGAACCTAATTCCCAAATGAGTACGGTATTGAGGCTTGAGTCCTCATGGGTGAACTTGGCGGTACTTATTAATGATTATAGTACTTGTTGTTGCTACATATTGAGTATTGTAGTTGATTTATGGTATTATCTGATATATACTGTTTTCTATTTTGAGTTGGCCGATGATACCTACTCAGTACTTGTGTTTTGTATTGACCCCTACTTGTATGTTTCTTTCTTTGTTATTTGTGGAGTGCAGCAAACGTGCCGTCGTCTTCAACTCAACCGCAACTCTAGCCAGTCTTCATTACACCGGATCTCAGGGTGAGCTAATGCTTCTAGCTTGGACTGGATCTTCTTCTTCATGTCTTGATGCCTTGAAGTTCCGGCATGGACTAGCTTTTACTTGTTTTAGTTTTCTTAGATACTCTTAGTTTTAGTAATTGAGGATAGATGTTCTTGTGATGATGACTTCCAGATTTTGGGGATAATAATAATCGTTGAATTTTTAGAAGTTATTGAATTGATTTCGTTAATGAGTTTTAAGTCTTCCGCATTTTATTCTGTTATTATATTGGTATGTTGGGTTTTGTATTGGTTGGTTCGCTCACATAGTAGGATAAGTGTGGGTGCCACTCGCGACTCGATTTGGGTCGTGACAGTATATCATCATATCGTTCTAAGGGCCTGTTTGAAAAGTCACATGATAAATGAAATTGGTGTAATTATTAGGGTAGTAATTACCAGCCTAGTAATGACACTGTTTTGGAATTACATTGACATGTTTGATTGCTAGTTGCTACATTGTAATTACACTGTAATGAGACATGACATGTTTGGATGTCAAAGTGTAATTAGACATGTTTTGTTTGAATGCACACAATAACTCTCATAAAATTATATTGAAATAAAAATTAATTGTTTAAAATATATACTACACAAATAAGAAACTTTATGAATGACATTAAATAATATTTAATATATATGTATATGCATATTATTTTTTAAAAATATATTAATTAATAAACATATATTCTTTAACCTTTGTTATGAAAAAAAATAATTGATTTATATTTTTTGAAATTAATATATTTCAATTGAATTTATCATAAAAACATAAAGTTTGAAGTTCTACGAACATCATGAAAGCATGTTTGAAAAAAACTTAATATATAAATAAAATCATAAATTATTAAATGTTTGATAAAAATATAATCTATCAAGTTTAATTAAAAAATGACGTGCAATGTGAATTCAATATTACTAAAACAAATGAAATTGAAAATATAACAAAAGTTATCAATAAATTTAAAACAAAAAATTTAACATGATACTCTTATAGCAAATTTCAACATAACATACATAAATATGATACATTTTTATTTTTTCTTTAAAAAGTAAATCTATAACCTTACTTAACAGTAAATTCTATTTTGAAAAAAAATATACAATACTAATAAAATTATGCAAATGAGAAAATAAGAATATCATAAAAAATAGATAATAAGAAAAAATTACATAGAATCACATAATGTAAGATTGAGAACAAGAAAAAAAAATCGAAAAATACTAATATAAAATAAAAACAAGAAATGATTTTTTTGTATAGAATAGTAAAAATAAAAAAAGAAAATAGAATAATAGAAGTAAAAAAATTAAAACCATAAAATAAGAATAGGAAAAAAAAGAAATTTAAAAGTAATCTGCTAGTAATTACATAGTGTAACTATGTAATTACTAGCAATTCACAGCCTCTGCCTGTGAATTGTAGAGTGTAATTACTCCCTGCAAATTACACCAATTACCTGCTGACCAAGTTATTAATTACCTATCCAACCAAACAGGACAGATGGTGTAATTACACCCAATGCACCAAATCCAATACTAGAATGTCCTTCCAAACATGTCCTAAAAGTGGGAACATCAAATCTTGTTAGTTCGAAGCTGAGTTAAGATAATAGCTCGAACTTGATATGAAGTTTTGACGATTTAACAAAGTTATCAATCTAACAAGGAACCAAATCCTTGTTATTGGAACTGCTGACTATAAGATGAATGATAAACTCAGGTGTAAGTTATATTTGTGTGCTATCATCAAAAAGGGAGAAAATGTTATATTCTAGGTGTTTTGATGATCCTCACAAATGCGGGGACCTGGTTACTCGCAGAGTGCTCTCGTCCAGATACAAAAGGGGTACAGTCATAAAAGCTGTCATGTCAGGTTGTAGGTGAAAAGTGCAGTATCCTACACCAATAAGAAGAGCGGACGAGATTGTATGTTTCAGTATCTCACAAATGCAGGGACCTGGTACTAGGCAGAGTTTCCTCCATCAGATACATAATTGGTTACAACTGTTAAGCTGTCACGTCAGAGGTTGGTAAGGCATCACTGTACTACACCAATCAGAATGGAGGAGGGTGTTTGTACTTTTAGCATGACAAACACCATATTATATCATTCATCCAAAGAAGGAAGTCAGCCAACAAGCCTTTTCAAGAACTCATATAGAAGTTTGCAAGGGACCTAGTTCCCGCAAGCAAGGGACCTGGTACCCGCAAGATTGCGACGTGAAAAGGACGAAAAGACAGATTTCAGAAAAGCTGTCATCTCTGATGCAGTAGGTGCACAACTTTTCCAACAGCAGGCCTTCAGCCAATGGGATGGCTTCAACGAATTTGTGCGAAATTATATTATCTCTTTCCAACAAACACAAATTCAAGACTTGGCAAATTAAACTTGGATTTTTTCTGAAAATTCACAAGCTTCAACAGAAGGCCATCTTCAAGGAAGAACATTGCTCAACTCAACAGAAGGACCTGATAGAGTAAAGAAGAATCTTTGTTGTATTTAGAGCTTTGTGTCTATGTACTTACATTGTAAATCTTTTCCTAATCTATAAAGGATTCAGATATTTGTTTTGGGTTTGTAAAAGTCTAAATCATTTAAGGTTAACTGATTTAGTGGGCAACATTGGTTTGTTGCTTAGTCAAATTCTAAGTTATCTAGGGGTGATAGCTTAGTGGGCGGTGTTGTATCCGCTTAGGCTCTTCATGTAATAGGTAGATTACTTGATCGTGAGATTAATAACTTTTTCTCACATTGATTGTAACCGGGTTTCACTTTTTCTTGAGAAGATTAGTGAAGACGGTTGTAAATCCTGTGCAACAGGTCGTGGTTTTACTCCCTTGAGCAAGGAGGTTTCCACGTAAACTGCTTGTGTTGTGTTCTTCATATTGTTTAATCTTCCGCGCTGTGCTTGTTGTGTCAAGGGACCTGGTCCGTTGACTGGTAGTGGACACACATATTCTAACAAGTGGTATCAGAGCTGGTGCTCTCTAGTTGGTTAACACTAAGAGAGATTCCTGTGGAAAGATGGTTGCTCCACTCAACAGAAATCAAGAAGCATCAAAGAAGGACTTGAACAAAGAGAAGTCTCTAGCTATCAAGATGATATTTGATGAAATTTTTGATGAAGATAAGGACATGACATGCCTCACGAGAAGGTATCAAAAATTGGAAACGCAATATAGAGGCTTACAAAAGGTAGAAAACTCAAACAGAGCTGTAAATGCAAACCACCTGTGCAACAAGTGCGGAATGCCAGGGCATTTCATCAGAGATTGCCCTATGCATAAGGTTGAAGTCAAATCTTATCAAAGACCTAGAGGAGAGAATGGCAGAAATAGGGTCCCGCTCTCCGATAAAAAAGTAAGAAAAGTTGCAGTTGGCTACATCATGAAGAAAGCTTTTGATGTATGGGGAGACTCCTCAAGTGAGTCAGATGAATTAGAATGTCATGTAGATGTACCCATGCTTGCAGTCAAAGGTGATAAAGATGTGTTTGATGCCACATTTGCTTTGATGGCAAAATCTGATGATGAGGAAGAGGAAGAAGAGGTAACCCTTTCCGATCTTAAATAAAACTTGCATGTTTACTAAGTTAAGAAGTTGAGAATTCTAGCTGCTGTTTTGATTGACTCTATCATTGAGTCAACAACTGAAACAGAGTTGATGAACAATAGCCTAGATATTCTTCAGGAAGAAAAGGTAGCTTTGGTTGACCAAATGTCTGTTGTGGAAGAAAAGTGATAGTTCTAGAAGCTGAAAATCTAGAACTCAAGCAGAGATTGAAGATGTTGAGTGAGAAATCTGGCAAAGGAAAAGAAGAGGCTAGTAGAATGCAAATGAATCTAGAAGCTAGTCTGGACATTGCTGAAACAAAAATTGCTATGGCCGTGGAGAGAAATAATCAGTTGGAGAGGGAACTGGTCCGCGTCAAAGAAGAACTGAACAAAACTCTCAAAAGGTCCAGATCTTCAAAACTGCTTACCAATCATCCCAGTCAAGGTCAAAATGATAGGAAAGGGTTAGGAAATTTAAGAAAAGGTCCTTCTTACAATCTCCAAAATAAAAGTTTGTCTATGCATGACAATTTGTTGTGCTTTCATTGTGGTCGTGAGGGTCACTTGAAGAAGGATTGTCCAACTTGTAACAGGAATCAAGATAACCTCGCAAAATCTTCTTAACAGAGGAACAAGAAAAAGAAGAGACCTGGTCAACAAAGCAACAAGCAGAATAAGGGACCTGGTCAGCATAAGAACTTGCAGAAGAAGGGACCTGGTAAACAGAAGAATTTGTAGAAGAAAGGACCTGGTCGTGCTTCTGTTCCTAAATTGAAAAAAGATCAATTTGCCTCACTGGACAAATAATTCTCTTATCACTCCTTTAACTGCTTACTGGGAACTCCAACTAAAGTGGGTTCCCAAGGCTAACACGTGATATGACATTCTTGTGAGAGGAAGTGGCAACAACAATGTCGATTCATGAATGGTGGATGCCAAAAGAACTGTACTTCCTCTCTCTCAAGGCACTTCAAGGTGGAGGTGTCGTATTTGGTGATCGCAAGAAAAGTTATGTTTTTTTTAAAAGACATGTTTGAAAATTCTATGGAATACACCTTTGAGGATGTGTACTATGTCAATAATTGAAGTACATTCTTTCAAGTGTTTCATAGATTTGTGATGAATAAAATTATGTGAAGTTCTTATTAGAAAGAATGTGTGGTCACAAACTTGCATTCTCGGGCGACGATCTTGATAGATGAGATATGCAAGAACATGTGTATTGCTGATCTGTTTACTGCTCATTGTGACAGTCTCACTGAACATAATGCTCGAGGTAAGAATGTTGAGGTATGACACAAGAGACGTGATCATGTGTGTGTTGCTTTGCTTCACAAACCCGTGTCGAGGAAACTGCTCTACTCTGCATAAAAGAATATTTGCAGATGATAAAGGTTGTGACTGATGTTAAGGAAGAAGCAGATCAGACTATTCTTCAGGTGAAACATGCATACTTTTAATCTTCCAAAAAAAACTTTTGGCTGAAGTGGTAAATACTACATGTTGTGTCGACAAAATGATGATATTGAGAAGTGATCTCATTATTGATGAAAGATTAATTGTGGTACACTCTTCCTCCAGCAAGGCTTATCAGGGGTATACTAAAAATGATCATGTATTTATTGATAAGTCGAGAAGAGTTTAAGTTGCAAGAAAGAAGTTTCTGAGATGGAAGAGCTGCTTCAAAATCAAAGAGATTGTTTAAATAGTGAGATTGCTAGTGTATATTCTCTTCATGAATCCAACAATCTCACAGAAGCTGATGCAGATGATGAACCTGATGAGGGACCCGGTCCTCTAGACAGCGATGTAAAAAGATGATGCAGTTCAAACTAATAATGTGAATGCTGAAGGTGAGAATGAAGAAACTTATCAAGCTCAGTTTGCAAGAAGCAATGTATGACAACTGAATTCCCAACAGGCTGATATGTTGTCCAAATTCCTCTTCAACAATGACTTCAAAAGAGGTAAAATTGTCAAGACCCCTCTTTTTGAAATCACAAGAAAATGAATTGTTGATCATTCAAGTGTATATCGATGAAGTCATCTTAGAAGATACCTTTGAATTATTGTGTGAAGAGTTTGTCGCATTCATGGAAATGGGTCCTAAAGGAGCACGATTAGAGATTTCTTCTTAGAGTTACAGATTCAGCAAAACTCTAAAGCTATCCTCGATTGTCTTGAAAGTACATCAATGAGCTGCTCAAAAGGCTTAACATACTTGAAGTCATGACAATGTTAAAAAGGGGGTAATGTCATCATGGAGTTTGACAAAATGGATGATCAAGTGGCTGACATCTTCACCCTAGGACTAAGTAAGGACCATCTTGTCAAGAATATGTATGTACTCATAGTGGCTTAGCTCAAGGGAAAAAGATAGCACTGCATGGTCAGGACAACTGCTGTCTGAACAAAGGAAGGGACCTAATACCTGTTCAAACAAGTTGCTGAAAAGATTTATGTTTTTGGTGCCAAGACAATTCATACTTTCGTAGGCACTAACTTGAATCTGGATGCTGATGAACCGGGTTCAAAGACTCATGTACAAAGAAATCACTGTTAAGGCTGCTTGTAGAATCTAAAGATATTTGAAGAAGACAGGGGACCTGTTCCTATTTTGTCCATCGAGAGACTTTTTGATTTGGAGAACATGGTGATGTTGATTATGCAGGATATCAAGCTGATTGAAAGAGTACCTCAATAGTGGATTATGTTATGCGCTAACCTTTCACTCATTTTGAATTAAAAGGCAAGATTCAATTGTTCACTCATCAACTGAGGCAATAAATGTAGCAAGTGCAGCTTGATGGACTCAACTCTTGTGGAACGAGCAACAACCTGAAGTTCACAAAAATTTGGCTAAACTAATCAAGCTGATGATTGAAATGCTAAATCCTTCTTAAATGGATCTTGCCTGAAGCAATCAACTCTTTCATGACTATGCAAAGAAAGCAGCTATCCTTGCTTTTTAGTTATGTATGTTTTCGCAAGTTCAGTTTCATATCTTTTATAGGTATACACACATGGAAAAAGGGCTGAAGGAAAAGAGAGGTTAGAACAGATCTAGATAATGACATTCAAACTACATAGAGGGACCGGGTCCTCTCTCGAAAATTAGCATTCTTAACATTGCAGTTTGAGTACGCATGAGAACCTTGAAATTGCCACATGTCTGTCATTCAGGTATCTGACCATTGTCCCATCTTATGAGTGCCAAAATGATACCTCATTTTCTCTTTCTATCGAGTTGCCTTCAAAATATCAAGATGCTTCAATATTTTCTTTTCTCTTCTTTTCAAACACAGTTCAAATTGCTAACCCCTTTATTCTTGTTGGAGAATTCTCTGATGAAAATATTTTAACTATGAAGAGGGATCTGGTCCTCCATGAAAAATGAAGAAGTGGAAAAGATGATGTTCAAAAAGAGTGAAGTTGATATTCTAAAAAATCAAAGTTTTCTGAAGAGGAAGGTGTAAAAAAAAAGAAAATCTTCTTGGTTCCTCAATTGCTGATATATTTATCTCGGAGGCCTTGAGTTGTTTGTGTTACCATTATTTCTGTTATGAGAAACTCAGGCTGGTGTTGGAAGGTATGACAATTGCTCGTGTTAACTGGAATACTGAAATGGGTTGTCTAAAAGTCCAGCTTCTGAAACAACACTATCAGAGGGACTAGGTGCCAACAAAAAAAAAGGAAAGATTGGCAACCCTAAAGATAAAACATACAGGTTGGGCTGCACATCATGTTGTATGTTAATAGAAGATTCTTGAAATCTTATGCTAAGGGATATGCTCTATTAATTCTATTCTTTCAATCCCTTGACTCTAAGTCATCCCTTCTCTTCCTACCTCTCCATGTCAGTCCTCATTTCTCTCTTTGGGCATTGTTCTGGTTTTCATTTGTAATCATACTTGCAATGCTTTGATGGCTGATATTTTTTTGATGGATGTTAAATGTCTTGTTTCTACTGACTTGTCTCATTACTTTATGTCTTTTTACTCATGCTCGGTGTTGCCCAAGTGGCCATGAATTTGCAAGAACTGTATTTCTGTCAACTTGGTTTACTGCTTTAACCCTTTTTTATGATGTCAAAAGGGGGAAAGTTGTTAAGGTAAGGTATGAGATCAATAGTGTTATAACTGCTTGAAGAAGACATGGTCACACCGATAAAAGAAATAGATGCTAGCTACTTGAAGAGATCGGTCATACTGGTAGGGTGAATAAATGCTTGGTGCTTGCTATCTGACGAGGACCTGGTCCTGTCGATAGGGGGAAGAAGATGTTTGTCATCATCAAAAAGGGGGAAGATGATATGTTGATGTTTTGATGATTTGACAAACTTCAGGGATGATGAAACTCCAGTTACCCCAAGATTCTTTTTGATAGGGGGAACTGATGAATAAGTATGTCATCATCAAAGAGAAGGAAAATGCTATGTTGATATTTTGATGAGTTGACAAACTTCGAGATAATGAAACTCAAGTTACCCTAAGAATTCTTTTTGATAGGGGGCACTAGTGAATAAGTATGCTATCATGAAAAAGGGGGAAAATGTTAGTTCGAAGCTGAGTTAAGATGATAGCTCGAACTTGATATGAAGTTTTGATGATTTAACAAACTTATTAATCTAACAAGGAACCAAATCCTTGTTATTGGAACTGCTGACAATAAGATGAATGATAAACTCAGTGTGAGGTATATTTGTGTTCTATCATCAAAAAAGGATAAAATGTTATATTCTAGGTGTTTTGATGATCCTCATAAATGCGGGAACCTAGTGACTCGCAGAGTTCTCTCGTCCAGATACAAATGGGGTACAGTCATAAAAGCTGTCATGTCAGGTGGTAGGTGAAAAGTGCAGTATCCTACACCAATAAGAAGAGCGGACGCCATTGTATGTTTCAGTATCTCATAAATGTAGGGACCTGGTACTAGGAAGAGTTTCCTCCATCAGATACATAATTGGTTACAGTTGTAAAGCTGTCATGTCAGAAGTTGGTAAGGCGTCAGTGTACTACAGCAATCAGAATGGAGGAGGGTGTTTGTCCAACGGATAATAACTCTTTATGTTTGATGCTTTTAGCATGACAAACACCATATTATATTCATTCATCCAAAGAAGGAAGTCAGCCAACAAGCCTTTTCAAGAACTCATATAGAAGTTTGCAAGGGACCTGGTTCCCGCAAGCAAGGGACTTGGTACCCGCAAGATTGCGACGTGAAAAGGACGAAAAGACAGCTGTCAGAAAAGCTGTCATCTCTGATGTGTTAGGTGCACAACTTTTCCAACAGCAGGCTTTCAGCCAATGAGATGGCTTCAACGAATTTGTGTGAAATTATATTATCTCTTTCCAACAAACACAAATTTAAGACTTGGCAAATTAAACTTGGATTTTCAAGGAGGAACATTGCTGAACTCAACAGAAGGACCTGATAGAGTAAATAAGAATCTTTGTTGTATTTAGAGCTTTGTGTCTATGTACTTACATTGTAAATCTGTTCCTAATCTATAAAGGATTCAGATATTTTTTTTCGGTTTGTAAAAGTCTAAATCAGTTAAGGTTAACTAATTTAGTGGGCAACATTGGTTTGTTGCTTAGTCAAATTCTAAGTTATCTAGGGGTGATAGCTTAATGGGCGGTGTTGTATTCGCTAGGCTCTTCAAGTAATAGGTAGATTACTTGATCGTGAGATTTATAATTTTTTCTCACATTGATTATAACCGGGTTTCACTTTTGCTTGAGAAGATTAGTGAAAACGATTGTAAATCCTGTGCAACAGGTCGTGGTTTTACTCCATTGAGCAAGGAGATTTTCACGTAAACTGCTTGTGTTGTGTTCTTCATATTGTTTAATCTTCTGCACTGTTCTTGTTGTGTCAAGGGACCTGGTCCGTTGACTGGTAGTGGACGCACATATTCTAACAAATCTGAAATACATTTTTGCCCTTCAAAACAATTCCTATTTATTTCATTTACAAAACCAAATATGCATTCTAATTACTAATTAGATATAGATGAAAACAGTTTAAAAGTATTCAATGTGCATTAAATAATTTATTGATGGAATTAAGTAAGATATCTGGATGAAAATGATTCGTACTTTACTTAATATATTTTTACGTTTTTGTCAAAGCATGAAGAATTCTAAGAGATGAAATTCAATGCACATTACATTTATTGTAAATGAATGTAGGACATTTAAAAAGTCTAACATTTATACTTCTCCGATTAAGCTACTATGAAATAGTAAAAATATCACTCATTTTCCTCAAATGGATAAAGAAAGTTGAAAAACTAAATTTCTTATGACAACCAAATTACTCGAAGGTAAATGACAACTATCCATTCAATTATTTTACAAGATGATAAAGTTAGTTTCATCATTTAGACAAAATATGCAGTAATAGTTTGACTAATTCTCATTCTTTATTTAGAGATGATATATTATTTTTTAGCCTTACATAATGTAAATTGTATTACAATGTTATTTAATTTGAGTGTTTTGTTGTACTACATTTCGAAAACTTTTTTATATTTGTGTAATACAATTATCATATCTATTTTCTTTTGCTATTATTGTAATTGACACTTTAATTATTATAGTTTTATTTTGGACATCATCTGAAGATTCATGTACAATGAGGGAAAATGTGAACTTTATTCGAAAAGTTTTATATATGTGGCAGATTTTAATATGAGTACGCCAAGATCATCTGGTAGTACATATGACTTTACTCTTCGGATAAATTGATTTACACCCTATTACAATTGTGATCACATTCATTCCCTTCTGTTAATTTTTCCTTATGTTTTGATTCTAAATTCTTATATTAGTAAGATCTAGAGCTTTATAATAAGAATATATAAATTATATTGTATTTGGATTAACAGTTTGACATATAAATGTAATAGGATTTTTGTAGATTCAATCACAAGTATTAATATTTAATAAATATTTGTAAGAAGGATTTATCATTTTTTTTATAAATGTTATTGTTGGCATCGTATGCATATATGATGGGCTATTGTAATCAATATATATTCTAAAATACATTGTTATTTTCATGTGATACTGGCGACAATAGTTTTAATCATAGAGAAAAAACATAAAGTGACACTTGAAGTTGTATTGAATTTTAAAAAGAACACCTAAACTATGCAAGCATCCTATTACCCCTCCCTCCCTCCGTAAAAAATCCTGAACTGATATTATTATTACATTATTTTTTATTCACCTGACATGAAGTGTGTATGCACTCTCTTAAAGAGCGTGAACAAACTAAAAAAGTGAATGTAATTTTGTTTTTACAAGTATTTTGTAATAAAATATTTGGTTTTGTTCTTCTTCTTATTTTAATCTTTTCTACTTACTTTTTTTCTTTCTTCCTTCTTCTTCAAAAATTCATTGTCATCTTCATTACAGCTTCTTACTTTTATGGTTACTTTGTACCACAACTCCACCTTCTTTTTTTTTTTAATAATATTAATGTAACTCTCTTCAATTTTAAAATTTTATCTAGATATTTTAACACATTTATTTGGTTTTATTGCTAATTAAAGTTTTCTCTTGATATGATATTAGGAAATTTTAAGAGTGTAAGCCAATTTGACATGTACCTCTTTTGTGACCTCCCTTGTGAGTGTGTGAATGTCTCTTGAACATCCATTGAGCCTTACCTTTCTTTGGATGAAACTTGACAATAACATGACCTCTCTTAACCCTTTAACCACAATCCTCTAGATTTGTGCTTAATAACATAGCCAACTTAGGTTAAAAGCCTAAGTTGGGATTGTGTTAAAAGGAGAAAACAAGTCAAGAAAGTGCAAGAAAGATCCAGTCTACCGATTGCATTGGAAAATTGGAACCCCTCCATATAAAAAAAAAAAAAGAGAAAAGAGAAAAAAAATAATAAAAGAATGAAAAGGAAAAGCTGTGAAATAAACTCGAAAGTTACAAAATAAAAGGGGGTTCCCAACACGTTATGGGAAAGTGAATAAAGGGATGACTTGTAAGCACTAATGAATTTAATGAGAGTAAAAAAAAGGAAGTGTTTTGGGCACCACATATTATTAGAATCATAGTCACTGAGCCTATATGACCATATAATTGCACTCAGCCCCATTACAAGCCTTAAAAAGACCTTTGTGATCTTGAGAAAGCTAAAAGAAATGTCGATACAAAAATGCGGGCAAGCCAATGGATGAAATCATGCATTGTGTTCCTCTTCTTGAGAGTGAGCATTGTATCTTATTCCCTAACCTCAGATGATTAAGATCACGTTTGTGATAATAAAATCATTATGTGTGTGAGGGCATACAAATGATTTTTGTTGAGCTTGAACTTGCATCTGAAGAAAGTATTGCGATCTTGAGAATCTTTGGTAATGGTGTGTCACAACTTGAATCTTTGGATACACAATTGATCCTTGCATAAGTAAACTGAGTCTTTTTCTGTACATTCATAATTGCATCTTGTGTAGAACTTTTTAAGATATTCCTTTTGAACTGTTGAGCTTGAGTTATACTTGAGGACAAGCAAAATTTTAAGTTGAGGGTGTTGATTAGTTCCTAGATTAGACTCATTTAGGGTTATATTTTGATAGAAATAATGTACTTAATTGTTTGTTTTATCCCAATTACTATTACATAAACTTGAGTTTTAGGCCTTTTTAGTTTAATACACAACCTGGACGCTACTTCGCAAAAAGCAACAAAAAGGATGAAAAAATGAAGGCATGAGGATCGGCGAGAGGTCTGAAGATCGCCTTTTGTTTCAGTGTGCTGGGCCTTGAAGGAAAGGTTCAAATCAGCAGTAGAAAGAAGAAACCGGTGCATAGTTGACAAGTTTGTGAAGAAGTTCTTTGTTACCTAGTGATCCAGAACACGGAGATTCTTGGATTATGTGCTACACGATGATGAAGTGATCAAAGCGTGATCACCGATTTGTTCAGCAATTTTGACTACTGTCGTCGAGCATGCCGCCACTGTACTAATCTTCAAAAACTATAAATACTTATGGAGTGTGTTAGCTTACATATAGAACTATTATTATTAGAACACACAATTATCTTATTTTGCCAGTTTTTATCTAAGTTTTTGTATTCTAGGTTTTAGAGGGTTTTTGGGAGAAGAACTTGAAGACAAAAAGTGTTACACCTCAGAAATCCAATGAATTAAGTTAGAAATATAACTAGTATACCATAAGTAACTTAGTTTGGAAGTGTTAGTGCACAAGCATTAAGAAAACGACCAGGACGTCTGCAAACTAGTAAAAGTGGTCTAGTGTGTCCTTAGATATTGTATAGGGTTTGAAGATTCATATGAGGACCAAACCTTATAAAAATGATTTAAATATGTTAAATAATATGTTTAGGGTCCAAACATACGGGTACAACTCCCCAAGGTCCACCTAAAGGGTCTTTGAAGAGCACCCAACCCTTAGTTCTGAAAGCTGTAAAAACAACATGCTCTATGAGGCTTAAGCCACGAGACATCAAGTGACTCACGACCCCATTAATGAAAGTCGTGAATCAGAACCAAGAACATGAAGTACAGTCCGTGGACTAACTCATGCTCCGTGGAAGGGTCTCGTGAATTGAGACTTAGTCTCCTCACCAAGACCCTTGGATGCACCTCTCAATCCCAATCCACGAGTGACCAGCACAATCTGTGGATTAGTCCAAGCCCCATGGGTGGGGACTTGTAGATGGAAAATGAACTCACTGTCTCCACATGGCTAGGGTAGGTGTAGTTGGATAATTACCTAATTAATTAGTTAACACTAAAAAACGATTATGATTATTATGTTTAGGTATATTGAAATATTTTAAGTCATAAAACAAGTCTTCCACTTTATAACTCCAAAACCCAAAACCTCCCACTTCTCTCTAGATTCTCTCACTGCACAAAGAATCCAATGAAGATGGTCAAAGCTTGAAGTAAGGCTCAGGAACAAGACTTTCCTCCATTGATCCTTAAGAATTAACAAGGTATGAGAACTCTTCACTTTAGGGACTCCTTTCCCCAAGAGGTTCCTTTAAGATTGATTTCAATGTTCTGCCAAATTTCTATATTTCACTCAATTTTGTGGGTCACCTTTAAAGTTGAATTATTTGGTCTAGAATTGATTAATAATGATTGAATATGAATGTTTATGAGTAAATTGATGTATTTTAAGGTTTTTGACCTAATTCTCTAAAGGCCCAGGAATGTCCCTCTTCTCTTAACCCTAATGTCATGACCCGAGAGTACACCCTAGAAGCTAGGTTCGATCTCGGATTGGGATGCGGCATACATGTCCTCTCGGAGGTCTCATACAATCCCTTTCACATCATTCATCGCATATACATATATTAAAAGTAGTGCGAAATTAGAACTTTTAGCAAACATTCTAATAGTCTTTCAAAATATCTTTCATAAAACTCATAGAAAATACTAAGTCTCATTTCATCAAATCCTCGACACATGAGTACTTGGGACACAACCCATACAATAGAAATATAGTGCTACTAAGTTTATTGCAATACTTCAAAAAAGAAATTAAAGACATCAACGCCCTCGAGTCAAATAAAGACATACTTCAACATGCTTAAAAGATCCGATAATCCAAGTTTTCACTCCCAAACTCACCTTCACCTATGAATCACTTTAGAGATATATAAAAGCATGTAATTAGTACAACAACATGTACGAAGTATGACATAATGCATAAAATCATGAAAACAGACATTTATTGGAAATATTCATCTTTTGATTTAAATATCATAATATAAGCATAAGAACGAAATTTAACACCTTAGAAACACATAAGATAAAACTTAACCATTTATTCACATTTTAACGAAAACTTTACAGTAAACTAATTCAATTTACAGTGAATTACCTTAGCCTTACAATGAATTATTTTAACATTACAGTGAAATTATTCCAATTCACATTGAACACTTTTTAGCATGCAATCTTCTCACTAAAAGCTATCCTAAGACTCACTTAAGTAAGACAGAGAGACCGCCGATACACCCTGTCTAGGCACACGTAAATGATCCTTAATACCACCTATAATGAGACATGCACACTTACAATACACCAAACACATGAACATGAGATTCTCCTACCAAAGGTTATCAAAAGACTTACTCAAGTAAATCAAGAAGCGAATGTCCATACTTAACCTCTTCAAGATTACCTAATTAATCTTTAAGACTACCTAAGTTTGGATCATGTATACATAATCAACCAACATCCCTAACTAGAGTCATTCTTAAGACTTATCTAGAAAAGATATAAAGTGAGCTTTCTTATGCCCCCTTCACACCTTAATTAGACAACCCTTAACTACTCTAGATAATTACTTATTCATTTAATATGCTTTACTAAGTAAGTCATTACATTTATTAGATCATTTAAGAGACATTCATCACATAAAGGACATTCAAGTAATGGTTTTGGATAAGACCTAGGGACTCTAACTAATATCTTCAAAGCCTATTGTGCAATGTATATATAACATCCCATACCACCACCTAAACTTCATAGAACTTCTCCAATACTAGTAGGTATCCCATATGATGAGAATAGATAATAACCGACATAGACCATGGTAGCAAAGCATGGAATTCGGAGTTGTAACCTTCTCCAATAGAGGGTGTTCTACTTGCCAATGGTAGAAATTTGACACATCCCATGTAGGCACATGGTTAAGGAATATGAAGTGTTTACTTTGCACTCTAGTCTCATTCTTAACTAGAGCTACTTCCCTTACCATACTCACTCGGTGCTAGCCTTTGTTCTTATAGAGTAATTCACATTAAGGATCATAGGAAGGGGTTCCATATCTAGTTCATAACCCAATCACATTCACCTTACCTAAGAGGTCCCCTACGACTGCCTTACAATGGCGAAAACGATAGCTTAATGACTTTCCTAAGGATGATATCATGAATTTCCAGCACAACCAACGTTAAGTCTATCATTCATACATGAAGAATACTATTACAACTTTCAACTTCAAGCTTTTCTTAACCTTCTTTCTCAAAGGTTCCATATAAGTTGACCTTCTTAGCATCATTTAAAGTTTCATGTCATTCATACAAAATACTAAGAGTCTTTAGCATCCTAAGTCAAGACATCTCATATTGACATATCATTCACACATCAAGAACAGGGACTTAAGTATACCTAAACAAGATACATCATTACTTCACTTATCACATATAACATATCATATTGAATGGCGCTAGGTATTTTCTTTCTTCTGGCCGTAGGTGTGATAAATGCCATTGAGCTTCGGTACTCTAAAATAGTAGTCAGAATTCGCTTCTGAGTGAGCTTCCTTCCTTATGTTCTGGCCTGACCTTCACGAACAGCTTTCTTGCACATAGGCACAACCTTCATCATCTTTAGGTCACCCTATACACTACTATAACATCATCAATATAACATCATATACTCATATAGACAAATATAAAGAATCATGAATCAACTCTAAGACTACACACATAATGCCATAGCCATAATTTAACATGATCACGTAATAACTTCAATAGAAGAACCACATACTTTCACATTGCTTAACATGTAGGTAGATAACATCATACTTCACATAATCAACTACACAAATTATCATAATATTTGAAGTGGTTGCCGACAAGTCCATGATCATCATAATACATAAAGTAATGCCAGCGAGGCCACATTATTTACAAGTAAAACACATAGCATTGCCACCATAAGTGGAACGTACAAATCACAGCATAATTCAAGACCTACATTACATAAAATAAGGAGAAATAGGGCAGCGTACCACCAATCCATTCTCACCACTTCAATCCATAGCTAAATCATCCAATTCAATACCAAGAGCCCTTATCCATGGCCATGATCATCAATTCAATACGAAAACCATAATACTCAATGAAACTAGGTCAATTCAATATATATTTACCAATATAAGACAACCTAGACATTAATTCAATAAAATTCTTACATCACTCAATAAAATTACACTAGAATTCATAAGCATTAAAACAAATATCAATTTACCCCTAAAGTAGTCAATAAACTAGGGTTCATGGATTTCATGGGTTCATAGGTTAATTATGTTAAACTCATCTAACTAATATAAAATAATTTAAAACCTTTAATGCAAGAACCCAAGAATATATCATAAAATTGGACAAGTTCATCTTAGAAAGCTTTGAGAATTCTCTCTAAATTTTGAGCTCCTTGATGAATAGAGTTTCAAGGATAAAACACCATACCTCAATGATGCTAATCCACGAAATTAAAGATGAAGGAACTCTCAAATCTCCAATCCAAGTTTCTTTTTGAGTTTTGGATTCAATGGAGTTCGAGAGTTTTTCTAAGAGAATTTTGGTTTTGATTTGGAAGAATGAATTCATTTAGGTATTTAGGACTTATATATTTGTTTAAAAATACCCAAAATACCCTCAAGTAACCTCCCAAACTCTTATTTGGAAGTGGTATGAATTTACCGATTCACCCTTTCAATTTATAGTGAAGCTGCGCAGAAAATAGTCCAACCCACGATTGCCTATCGACGGGCTATTGGTCAACAAACGAACCGTCCTGGCTGTCCATCGATGGGTTCAGAGACCTGAAACTGGGATCTTTATCTCCCTAGTCTAAGTCTTGACCAACGAACTCCATCAATGGGGTATCGGCTGGCCAACGAGCCATCATTTTCCTCTGTCGGTTGGAGCCGGTCTTGAAAGCCTTTGGCTCTTTGAAGGGTCCTTCCTCAAGGACCCTTAGTTAGTCCTTGGAGACTTTTACCCAGCCGTTTACAACCCGAATATGATAACATACGAGTTTAGTACCTCCCATATCAATTTCATCCAAAAAGAACACGTAAAAATTGACGAAACATGCTAAGAAACACAAGGTCATTTCAAGGTAAATCTTTCGAACATCATGTACGTTCTTAGACGTTTGACCTCCAAAATTCATGAAAGTTGAAACAATGCCTATATAAATTATAATAACTCATATAAAGACCTCATAAGATCATCAAACCCACATAAACACATAAAAATACATATGAAGTACATAGGTGACTTAGTCATCGAACGTCTTAGTCGTTCCTTGAAGTTTCACTTCCAATTCACCTAATACTTAGATAGTGCCTCATTACAACATTATACACCATTAGGACCTTACACCTTCATGACAACCATGTTAGGCTCTAGTTCACCAAAATCATTTTAGAGGTGTCACACCTAACCCTTGAATTATGTTGAATAATGATTAGAGGTGATGTAATTGAGTATGTTCCTGTATAATTGACTACTGTATGATGATTATAACATATTTTATGGATGAATGTTACATATTTGGTATGGAATATTATAAGGGTATCTTGAAGGCCACGGGTAATACCTTCATGGCTATGACATTCTATTGTAGTATTTTTGGTTTATATTTGCAATGTTGATTACCTGAAGTATGAAGGATGCATATATGAATGTATTTTCATGATATGAATATGATAAATTGTGAGTTGATGGTAGGTGTTCTGTTAAGGGAATTGAAGGAAATTACTATGTACATTCTATGACTATGTTCATGAAGTAATGTTCTCACATGATGTTGGGTTTGTGATGAAATGACTTTCTCATCCTAGAAACTATGAGCAATGCATATGTTATATGAGGGATTGAACTCCTAATACCTACACTATGAATTGACATTTAAGATATACTTAAAGAAACTTCAAAAAGTGAATTTTGCATAGCACCTAGTGAACTTAACAATGAGAGGTGTTCCTTCACAAAGGAATAAAGGTGCACTTGATGATCTCATGAGGTGGAAACTAAACTAATTTGCATAAAGAGGGTTTCTAGAAATAACCTCCTAGTTCCTTAACTATGTGTCCCGTAGGAACCTTATCTAGTGGATCCATTTAGATGTTATTACGAACATTTATGTCTCACATTTGCAAGTAGGACACCCTACTTTGGGTGTGAGGGTTTGACACCGGATTCCATGTAGCTCACATGGTCTATCTCATTTTTGGCGAAGTTCCCCAAATGTTAAAATGAATGAATTAAAGTAAGAATATAAACACTAACTAGGACTATTTGAAAGATGTTACTAAGTATAGGTTAGGATATGAGACTTTACCTTTACATTGCACAAGTGAGTCTTGAGAGGAGTTCTAGGGTGTATTATTTATGTATATGAATGAAATGCTTGATGTTGGTACAATATCATATGCATGATGTTATTTTCACTTGATATACATGATGTTGGTCTCACCTTATATGCATGTTGTTGTGTATACTTGCTATGATGATGTGTGAGGTAAATGACAATGCTTGTGATCTTCTTGATTGTTGCTTGGTGTGTGAGAGGTTATGGGTCTTCACATACAGAATGCACTAGTAGACTTGATTTAGGGGTTATGAATAAGGTCTTGTGATGTATTGATGAAATGAACTCTAAATTTAAAATTTTGACTATGGATTTATCATGATATGACTTATGGTATGGACTTGTATATGTTCTTAAAATGTGCATAAAGGCCTTTAAAGGGAATGTGACATGCTTATAACCAAATGTCCTTTTGTGCATATTTTCAAATGTTTTATTTTTTTAGGTTTCCATACTTAGTAAATGTGGTTTGTACTAACCCATATTTCTTCTATTTTTTACACAACTTTAGGTTCGGGTCATTGGGTGATTCTAGTCCTTTCATAAAGAAACTTGGATTTTTATTCCCAAGTTGGTGAGTCCTCAAGTTCGAGGATGGAGATGCTTGATTCTAATTCTAGTTCCACTTTCCATATTCAATGACTATGTTGTCTTTGTATTATAAGACTTGTTGTTGATGTAAGGGATAAGTCCCAATATTCGTACTCTTATGTCTAGATGGTAATGTGAGAGAAGTTAGTTTCTATTTTGATATATGAAGTGAAGTTGAACTTCAAATGAAAAGTTTTAAATTTTTTGCTTTTATTCTAGCTAATATGCAATGATGAATTCTAAGGGCTTGTCTAAAAGCTCTTCGAGGTCAACAATGTCGATTACGACTAGGGATTTCTCTTAGGTCGTAACAAACTTGATATCAAAGCATGAGGTTGAATAATACTAGGAATGATGTCTCACAAAGCCATGTCTATGTAGAGTCTTGTTCATAATTGTGAAGTTCGTCACACTTATGAATGAGAGACTATGTGATGCTTAGGAAATTGTCACTTCTTTTGGTGTCCTTAAGTCGTGCCAATAGAGTCTTAACTCTATGTCATTTCATTTTAATGATTTTCTTGTGGATATAGGATATGACTTCTTGAAAGGCAGCCGAAAGAAGGGTTGAAGAGGAGATTGCTAATGCGGGAGTCCTTCCCCAAGGCAACCAAGCTCCCCCTCAAGGGCAAGTTCCTCTAGGTGGCCATGCTCCGGTCAATTATCTGGTCATGAAAAATGGAGAGATACTAACGACTTTTCTAAACTTGATTTAAGTCATGGCTACTCAAACTCTAGCCGTATCTACTCAATCTCAAGCTATGATGACACAAGCTAGTACCATGGCTTCACAAGCTAGTACCATGGCTTCACAATCTAGTACCATGGCTTCATATTTGAGGGACTTCACTAGGATGAATCCTCCAATGTTCTTTCTGTCTAAGGTAAATGAAGACACTCAAGACTTTATACATGAGGTTTATAAGATCTTGTATTCTATGTGGTGAGTTCAAATGAGAAGGCCGAGCTAGCTGCTTATCAACTGAAAGATGTGGCTCAAACTTGGTACACTCAATGGAAGAACAAATAGGGCTTTGAGTTAGGGTACCATAGGTTGGGAAGTCTTTAGGAGTGAATTTCTTGATAGGTTCTTCCCAAAGGAGAAAAGAGAGGCAAAACTGAAAGAGTTCATCAAACTTCGTCAAGGATGTATGATTGTTCAAGAATACTCTTTGAAATTCATCAAGTTGTCCAAATATGCTTCATCTTTGAGACTAATTCTTGAGGTGAAATAAGTCGTTTGGTGATGGGAGTGTCCGATGATCTTGTGGAAGAGTGTCGTGCATAAATTTTTCACAATGACATGGAACATTATTGTTTTATGGTCATGCTCAACAATTTTAGGATATTAGGCATTGGAAGAGAAATTGGGATGCCAAAAGGGCAAGACTCTATGATGGAGGTACTGCTAGTGGTAGTTTAAATCCAAGACAAGCCAAAGTTTAAGAAGAGAGCCTCCAACCAAGTTCCTTCTGATTTCTTAGGGGATAACAATGATAGGGTACCTATCCCTAAGACTCAAGGGGGAAAAGTGATGGTTCACAAAGTGAGAAACCCAATTGTGCTAAATGTGGCAATAGGCATATGGGTAAATGTCTAGTGGGTACTTATAGCTATTTTGGTTGTGGAAAGAGTGGCCACATGGTGAAAGATTATCCCATGTACAAGAATAAAGGAAG
Organism: Solanum chilense; assembly: GCA_032847665.1. Lineage (NCBI taxonomy): Eukaryota > Viridiplantae > Streptophyta > Magnoliopsida > Solanales > Solanaceae > Solanum > Solanum chilense. Next base: position 7,061,465 of record JAPDHL010001909.1, on the reverse strand, counting down.
GGAGAGTGATTGAGCACAATCAAGTGATCTTAATTCACAATGCTCCCAATAAGAACCGCTTCTATGCTCTGAAATGTAGAGATGATCAAGAGGGCTCTCCCGACGTTGTTACTGGTATGTTACAAGTACTTTCAATTAATGTTTATGCATTACTAAATCCTGGTGACACATTGTCTGTTGTAACTCCTTTTGTGGCTATGAAGTTTAGTTTACTACTTGATGTTTTAACATAATTTTTTTTGGTTTCTACCTTGGTGAGTGACTCTGTGGTGGCTAAAATAGTCTATAGGAGTTGTCCCATAATATTGCGCAATATAGTCTCATTGACTGATTTGGTAGAACTTGATATGTTGGACTTTGATGTCATATTGGGGATGGATTGGCTACTGCTTGTTTTGCTTCAATTGAATGTAGAATGAGGTAGTTAAATTCAAATTTCCTAATGAACCCACGTTATAATGGAAGGGGGGAAACTCAATCCCTATAGGTCAAATTATTTTATGTATAAAATCTTGTAAAATGATTTGTAAGAGATGTCTTAATCATATTGTGAGGGTAAAGGACTTAGGTTCTGAGGCTCCTCCTTTACAGTCAGTCCCTGTAGTGAAGGATTTTCTGGAAGTCTTCCCCGATGACTTGCCCAGAATTCCTATCGAATTATAATCAGATTTCGGCATAGATTTGTTGGTGGATACTCAACCCATATTAGTTCCTCTTTATTGGATGACTCCGGAAGAGTGTAAATAATTGAAAACTCAACTCAAGAATTTGCTAGACGAGGGTTTTATCCAACCAAACATATCTCCATGGGGAGCTCCGGTATTGTTTTTCAAAAAGAAAGATAGGTATCTTAGGATTTGTATTGATTACCGCCAGTTAAACAAGGTTACTATAAGGAATAATATCTTTTCCCTGAAATTGATGATTTGTTTGACCAACTCTAAAGGGAGAGTTAATTTTCAAAGATCGACTAGAGGTCGGGGTATCACCAACTTAGAGTTAAAGGAGTTTACATTCCTAAAACGACTTTCCGAATAAGGGATGATCACTATGAGTTCCTAGTCATGTCCGTTGGTCTAACTAATGCCCCAACAACTTTTATGTAACTTATTAATAAGGCGTTTAAAAATTATTTTGATTCATTTGTAATCCTCTTTATTGATTACATCTTGGTATATTCCAAAAGCGAGGATGAACACATGAGTCATTTGAGGATATTATTGCAAATACTCAAGGAACACCAATATTTTTTGCTAAATATAGTAAGTGCGTGTTTTGTCTACGATCAGTTCCTTTTTTTGATCTGTGCTGAGTGTGTCTATGGAGGTTGATTTGAATAAAATAGAGGAGGTTAAGAATTTTCCTAGACACCTATATTAGACCTACATTCGAAGCATTTTGGTTTGGACAGGTATTATAGGAAATTTTTTGATGGATTCACATCTATCGCTTCTCCATTGACGACCCTAACCTAAAAGAAAGTTAAGTTTGAATAGTTGGAAGCTTGTGAAAAATGCTATGAAGTGTTGAAGTATAATCTACCTCTGCTCTGGTATTGACCTTATCGGATGGTACCAAAGGGTTTGTGGTATATTCTGATGCTTCTCAAGTAGGTTTGGGTTGTGTCCTCATGAAACATGGTAAGGTTATAGCTTATGCCTCAAGGCAACTCAAGGTACACGGAATGAACTATCTGACTCATGCCTTGAATGAATGGCCGTGGTGTTTGTTTAGAAGATATGGAGACATTATCTGTATGGAGTGCACATAGATGTGTTCACTGATCACAAAAGTCTCCAATATGTGTTCACCCAAAAAGAGTTAAACCTCCGGAAAAGAAGGTGGCTAGATATTTTGGAATACTATGATATAAGTGTCCTCTACCATCCCAACAAGGCTAATGTAGCTGCGGATGTTTTGAATCGTATGTCCATGGGTAGTGTTGCTCATGTAGAATATGAAAAAAAGAGTTAGTCCGTGATGTGCATGGATTGGCCCTGTTGGGAGTTCAACAAGTAGATACTCCTAATGGTGGTGTCATGATCCAACATAGCTCCGAGTCCTCTTTAGTTGTTGATATGAAAGCCAAGCAACACCTTGATCCCGTCTTGATGTTGTTGAACGACTCCGTTCTTGGAAAATCCATTAAATATTTCTCCCAAGGGGGAGATGGGGTACTTAGTTATAAAGGTAGGTTGTGCCAGGATGTGGATGACTAGAGAACACAAATTTTTTAAAAGCCCATGGTTCACGAAATTCCATTCACCCAGGAGCCACAAAGATATACTGCTACTTGCAGGAGATCTATTGGTTAAATGGTTTAAAGAGGGACATAGCGGAGTTCATGGTGAAATATCCTAATCGTCAATAAGTCAAGGTCGAACATCAAAGACCGGGAGGTTTGTCTCAAGATATATCTATTCCCACTTGGAAGTGGGAATATGTCAATATGGATTTTGTTGTGGGTTTGCCTCGTACTCAAAGGGACCATGATTCGATTTGGGTTATTATTTATAGAATGACCAAATCAGCCTATTTTATTCCCGTCAAGGCTAAATATTTAGTGGAAGACTATGATAAATTTTATCTTAGGGAGATTTTAATCATGCATGGCGTTACCTTGTTTATCATTTCGGCTAGGGGTACTTATTTACTTCTCATTTTTCGGAAGGCACTCCAAAGTGGACTTGGTACCAAGGTGAAACTTAGTACCAAATTTCATCCACAATTGGATGGTTTAATGGAGCGAACCATCCAAACCCTAAAATATATAATGAGGGATTATGTCATTGACTTCAAGGGTAATTGGGATGATCATGTACCGTTGATTGAGTTTGCCTACAATAATAGTACTACTCAAGTATTGTAATGACTCCATTTGAGGCTCTCAATGGGAGAAGATGTAGATCTCTGATTGGGTTGCTTGAGGTTAGTGAGTTTTCTCTAATAGGTCCCAAAGTAGTTTATGAGGCTGTGAAGAATGTTTGACTCATAAGGGATGGATTGAAGATGTAACAAAGTCGGAAAAAATCTTATGCGGACAATAGAAAGAGGAACCTTGAGTTTATTGTAGGTGACTTGGTCTATTTAAAGATATAACCAATGAAAAGGGTGACAAGGTTTGGGAAAAAGGTAAACTTATTTCCCGGTATATGGGGCCATATGAGATTTTGAAACGCGTAGGAAGTGTTTCCTATGCGTTGAAATTACCTATTGAGTTGGCTCCGGTGCATCCGATGTTCCATGTATCAATGCTCAAAAAGTTCATAGGAGATCTTGTGTCGATCCTTCCTCTAGAAGTCTTAGGAGTTGATGCTAACCTTTCTTATGAAGAGGTCCCGGTTGAGTTTATAGACTATCAAGTGAATAAGTTGAAGAATAAGGAAGTATCTTCCTTAAAGGTTCTTTGGATGAACCACCTAGTAGAAAGTGCCACTTGGGAGGCCGAGGCAGATATGATGTCCTGATATCCTCACCTCTTTCCTTCCTCTTCTAGTAAAAATTGAGTTTAGTAAACCCTCCTAGTTTTGGATTATGAAGGGTCATAAGTTTATTTGAACTTCCATGATTTTTCATTCATGTATGCATGTTCCTGTAAGATTTTATGTTTCATACGCCACTTGAATTTACATGGACTATATGTTCTTCATGCAAGATGGCACTTATATGTTGATTTGTGTATTTTTTTAGTGTGATATTTTAGATTAAAATGCTCAAGTGTTGTAATTACATGAGAGTACCCCCTAGTCGTAACCGGCGGCGTTAGATTAAAACATTTCATTTGAGGTTCAACTTCACTTCATATATCAAAATAGAACTAACTTGTCTCACGTTACCATCTAAGTATAAGAGTATGAAAATTGACACTTAACCTTTATATAGTTTCAAGTCTTATAAAATGTAGTCAACATAGTACTTGAATAGGAGAAATGTAACAATATCTTTCAATATAAGCAAAACAACTAAAAGCTAGAATCATAGGGCATTGTCCCCGTACTTGAGGATTCACCAACTTGGGAAACAGTCGAAGCTTTTTGAGAAATTTGGCATGAATCATTTAAATGGCCCGAACCTACATTTGTATAGAAAATAGAAGAGATATGGGTTAGTACAAACCACGTGAGCTAAGTATGGATACATATGCAAGTAAAACATTTGAAACCATGAACAAAAGCACATTTTGTTTACAAATATGCTATATGCACTTTAAAAGCCTTCATGAACATACCAAGACAATATACAAGTCCATACCATAACAACAAGACATATCCATATTTACAAGTAACATCATAATAAATCCATGTTCAACATTTCATATTTAGAGTTCATTTCATCAATACATCACAAGACCATACTCATAACCCCCAAACCAAGTCCACTAGTGCAATATGTAAGTGAAGCCCTATAACCCCACATAAATCAAGTATACCAACCAAGATATCACAAACATTGTCTCTTACATCATACATCATCATAATTTAGACCAAAATAATGTATATCTAGTTAAACAAATATCATACTTACTTATCATATGAGACCAGAATCATGCATTTCATTCATAGCATATATACATAAAAAACCCACACTTGAATTCCCCTTAAGGTCCACTCATGCAATGTATAGATAAAGTCCCCTTACCTACATTAAGTACACCTCTTAAGTAGTTATAGTTAGTACTCATCTTCATACTTTCACTCATTCATTTTAATATTTGGAAAACATATCCTTAACCGAGATACATCATGTGAGATACATGGAATCCGTTGTTATCCCCTCACACCAAAAGGAGGGTATCCTACTTGCCAAGGTAATACAAAAAACATCCGTATAGAATCTAGGTGGATACACTAGCTAAGTTTCCAATGGGGGCACATAGTTAAGCAACTATGAGTTTGTTACTAGAAACCCTTTTTCTGCTCACTAACATTTTATTTACACCTCATGAGAGAATACAATGTGAACCTCCTCCTTTGTGAAGGAACACTTCACATTATCAAGTTCACTCGGTACTAAGAAAAATTTCCTTTTTGAAGTGTCTTAAAGTCTTTTTAACATCAATTAACAACATAGGTCTTAGTATTTTAACCCTCTTATAATATTATCATATCTCATATGTTGTAGGATGAAGAAGTTCTTTCATCACAAACCCTACATCATGTGAGAACAATACTTCATAACATAGTCATAAGATGTACATAAGAAGTACCTTAATCTCCTCATAATAGAACAACTACCATCATCTCAGAATTCATCACATTTATACCATGACAATATATTCATAACTTCATCATTCATACTTTGAGTGATCAACATCACCAAAGATACACCAACAACAATATAATAACATATTTAAACCTTGAAGGTGTTACCAATGGCCTTCAAAAAACCCCTTTCAAGACTTCATCCTAAATCCATTATATTTATACATCAAATCAATTATAATCATGCCAAAATACTCAATTACTCAAGAACATACTCAATTACATCACCACTAATCATCAATAAACATGATTCAAGAGTTAGGTTTAGGTTAAAGAGACATTCATGTATATTTAGCGAATTACGTCAAAAAACTAAACAATACATCAATCCACTCATAAAAATTCATATTTAATTAATCAATTCTATACCAAATAAATTAATTTTAAAGGTGACCCACAAAATTGAGTAAAATCTAGAAAGTTGGATGAACATTGAAAATCAATTTGAAGGAACCGCTTGGGGAAAGGAGTCCCAAGAATTAAGAGTTCCCATACATTGTCAATACTTAAGGATCAATAGAGAAAAGCCTTGTTCTTGATCCCTACTTGAATCTTTGACCTTCTTCATCAATGGAGTCTTTATGTAGTGAGAGAATCTAGAGAGAAGTGGGAGCCTTTGGGGTTTTGAAGATATAAGGTGTAAGGCTTTTTTATGACTTAAAATACTTAAATATACATAAAATAATTAATTATAACCGCCTCTTTACCTAAATATCCAAGAATGGAATTTACCAAACCACCCTTGGCTTGGTCGTGTCTTGCACCAGCTTGCAGACACCAAACCAGGCCCACCATTGACATACCCTCAACCCATTGATGTCCCGTCCTGGATGTCCGTGGGTTGTGTCAGAGACTGTACAAAAGGATTAAAGCTCCACCATTCTAAGTGTTGTCCTACGTAGGCCATTAATGTCCTATCAACTCATTGATGGTCCATCAATAGTTCTCGTCAATAGATACTGTCTTTTGACAGGTTTTGGGTCAATTGTAGGGTGGTGCTTGGGGATTCATACCCAGAAGTTTTGACCCAAAACACAAAGTAACATGTATTTCAAGTATTTTTACAATATTTAACCCTCATACGACTCTTCAAGCCTCTTACAACACCTAAGGACACACTATATTACTTTCACTAGTTTTCGGTCGTCATGATCGTTTCTTGCCACTTGTGCACTAACTCTTTCAAATTATGTTAGTTATGTTAGGTTAGGTCTTTATACATCATTTTAACCCTTTTGATGTTATTAAACTTCATTCAAGCTCTAGCTTAACTCATAGGATTTTTGGGGTGTTTCAAGTGTGAATTGGTGAAATGATGTATTGGCACCTTGTTGAACATGTTGAACAATATGAAAAGGAAAAGGAAATTCATCCTTGCATAAGGTAAAGTGATGAAATGTGTGCATATTTTGTGGTTGATATAGTTATTGTGATGCACAATTGTGTTTGGAATGAATTAATAGTTCCTCATTTGTTATTGAATTATCATTAAATATCATGTGTTGGTTGGGCTTCTAGTATTGAGTCGTAAATTCTAAAAGGATGTTCAAAGTATCATTCGAGGACGAATGTTCCCCAAGGGGGAGGGGATATTGTTACACCTCAGAAATCCAATGACTTAATCTAGGAATCTAATTGAAATTAAATGACATAATCAGGGGTAAAATAATGTTTCAAGACCTAGACTAACATAATTACTTTGTTTGGAAGTGTTAGTGCATAAGCGTCAAGAAAACCACCATAACATCCGAAAACTAGTGAAAGTCATCTAGTGTATCCTTTGATATTGTATGGGGTTTGAAGAGTCATGCCAGGACTAAAACTTGCAAAAATCATTTAAATATTTTAAACAATATGGTTAGGGTCCAATCGTCCGGGTATGACTTCCCAAGGACTACCCTAAGGGTCCTAGAGGAGGACCCAACCCTTAGTTCTAAAAAGATCCACCAGGATCAAGCCACGAGCCATACAGTGAATCACGCCCCGTCAATGGGAGTCTTGAGTCAGGACTTAGCCTCACCCAACAACTCCTCAAAAATGCACCCTCAATCATGAACCGCGAACCACGAACGTGCAGTACGATTTGTGGACCAACTCAAGATCGGAGGAAGGGTATCGTGAGTTGAGGCTTAGTCTCCCTATCAATACCCTAAGATTCACCCCTCAATCCCAATCCAAGATTGACCAATATGGTCTGTGGATCACTCCACGCCCCATGGATGGGGACTCGTGTATGGCACATGGACTCACCGTATCCACAAGGCTATGGTAGGGGTAGTTGGGTAATTCGCTAATTAATGAGTTAACACTTATAATTAATAAGTTTAGGTATATTAAAGTATTTTTAGTCATAAAATAAGCTTCCACCTTATATCTTCAAAACCCAAAATCTCCCACTTCTCTCTAGATTCTCTCACTTTACAAAGACTCCATTGAAAACGAAGGTCAAAGCTTCAAGTAAGGCTCAAGAACAAGAATTTAATCCATTGATACTTAAATATTAACAAGATATGAGAACTCTTCACTGTTGAGACTCCTTTCCCCACGAGGTTCCTTCAAAATTAATTTTAAAGTTCTTCCAAATTTCTAGATTTTACTCAATTTCGTGGTCACCTCTATACTTGACTTATTCGGTATAAAATTTATCAATAATGATGAATATGAATGTCTATGAGTGGATTTATGTATTTTTGTGATTTTTGAGCTAATTCTTAAGAGACTAATGAATGTCCTTCTTCTCTTAACCCTAACTCTTGAATTATGTTGAATAATGATTAGAGGTGATGTAATTGATTATGTTCTTGTATAAATGACTATTGTATGATGATAATAAGCTATTTTATGGATGAATGTCATGGATTTGGGATTGAATCTTGAAAGGGTATCTTGAAGTCCATGGGTAAGACCATCAAGGCTACGAACATTCCATTGTAGTATGGTTAGTTTATCTTTTGTAATGTTGATTACTTGAAGTATGAAGGATGAATTTATGAATTTATTTGCATGATACGAATGTGATAATTGTGAGATTATGGTGTATGTGCTACTAAGGGTAATTGAAGGAAGTTCTTATGTATATTCTATGACTATGTTTATGAAGTAACGTTCTCAAATTATTTTGGGTTTGTGATGAAAGGGATTTCTGCTCCTAGTACCTATGAGCTATGTAAATGTTATATGAGAGGTTATACATTCGAAGACCTAATATGAATTGATGTTTAACAAAAACTTAAAGACACTTCCAAAAGGTCATTTAGCTTAGCACCGATTGAACTTGAAAATGAGAGGTGTTACTTCACAAAGGAATAAAGTTTTACCTGATGATTCATAAGGTGTAAAATATAATGCTAATTAGCATAAAGAAGGTTTCTGGCAACAACCTCCTTGTTCCTTAACTATGTGCCCCCATAGGAAGCTTAGCTAATGAATCCACCTAGATGCTATTATGAATGTTTATGTTTTACCTTGGCTTGTTGGACACCCTGCTTTTTGTTTGAGGGGTTAATATCGAATTCCATGTAGCTTACATGGTCTATGTAAGTTATAAAAAAGTTTTCCGAATGTTAATATGAATGGAAGTAAGAGAATGAACACTAACTAGGAATATTTGAGAGATGTTACTTAATCAAGGTAAGGATATGAGACTTTACCTATACATTGCACAAGTGGGTCTTGAAAGGATTTCTAGGTTTGGTTCTTTATGTATATATGTTTTGAATGAAATGCATGATGTTGGTCTCATATGATATGCTGATGTTAGTTTCACTTGATATACATGATGTTCATCCCACCTAGTATGTATGTTGTTGTTTTTACTTTCTATGAAGATGTATGAGGTAAATGATAACGCTTGTGATCTTCTTGATAGTTGCTTGCGGCGTGTGGGGTTATGGGGTTTCACATACACATTGCACTAGTGTAACACCCCTAAAAATGAACTAGGTGAAACTAGAGCCTAACATGTGTGTCATGATGTTTTAAAGTCCTAAAATTGTTAATTATAGTGTTCATTGGCAGTGTGCAAAGTTTGGGGGTCAAACATCCAAGAACGTCCAAGACGTTTGATAGATAGCCTTGAGATGTGCTTGTGTGTTTCTAGTGTGTATCGACATATTTTATGTGTTGTTTGGAGTTAAATTTGAATGGAGAGTTTCCTAACATCTAGACAAACGTGTTTAGGGTTGAAACATTCGGACACGACTCCCCAAGGACCGCATCAGGGGTCCTTGAGGAGGACCCAACCTTGGGCTAGCAAGCAGCCCACGGCAACAACATTTTGTTTACTTAGTGGAACAAGTCCGCATCGCGGACATGGTTCATCTAGGACCAAAAATTTGTCCGCTCGTGGAACAAGGCAGAATCCATCGTCTCAAAATTTATTTTCAAAAATCAGGGGATAGCAGCTCCGCCTTGCGGACTTGTTTCCCAATGATTAATTTCAAAAATTGAAGTTATGTTAGACTTGTCTAAAAGTGTCCAATTGAGGTGGGGGGATTTGGGGTACTTTTGGAGTCAGTTATTGACGAGTTTTAAGTCATATTCAACCCTTTTCCCAAGACAAAACCCAGTACCCATTAAGAAATAAAAAATCCAAAACTTTCTTCTCTTTCAAATTCTCTCAAACCTCCATAGGAGGCCAAAATCAACCTCAAGATAGAAGGTGATTTTCAAGTGATTTCTCTCCAAATTGACTGGGATTTTCTTTATTTTAAGGTATGGTGCTTCATACATTAATCCTTTTCTAATCAAGAAGCCAATTTCAATGGTTTTCATAGATGATAGAAAACATGAAATATTCTATTTTGAATTCTCACCATGGGTTCTAGCATAAAATGATTTGAATCAACGATTTATGATTGAGTTAGTGTTAATTGAATGTTTTTTGATCAAATTCTGTATGTACCCATGTGATGCATGAAATTCATATTTTGGCTCTAATATAGGTGATTTAATCAAGGCTTATTGTTTAAATTACTTAGGCCTATTGAAGTAATGTAAAGGTCATGTTAGAATTGTAGATATGCTGCCTTAATTTGATTATTTTCATATTGTATCTTGATAGATCAATTGTAAAGTTTGATTATTTCTTTTGATTGATGTGCATGACTATAGGTAAGAGCCTTCTGAATTGAATTGGTTGGAATGACTATGGATTTGATATGCTCTTGGTGAAAGGGTTGTATATTGACCTAATTCCCTCTATGTTGTATAGTATAGGTCTTGAATTGTTGTTTGGAATGGTACACTTATGGTGGCGATGCTTATGTGTTATAATTGTGTTGAATGTAGCCTTGTCAGCATAACTATATAAATCGTATTGAACATGGTCTTGTGTGCATTAAATTATGTATTGTGATATTGTTGTGTTGTGATAACTTATGTAGTTGATCAATATGATTTATGGTTTTTTCTATGTATATGTGTAAGGTTAAAGCATGTGTTCTTCTAATTGATGATAGGTGATCATGATAGAATATGATGGTGTTCTTATGGGTGTAGTCTTGATGTTGAAGTATGATTCTTCCTAGTTGACTATATGACTCTTATGATGAATTATGTAATGTTTTTATAGGAGTGAATAGTTTGACTTGGAGTAGACTTGGTTATCCCCATGAGCTACTTGAATGTTATTGTACATGTGATAAGTGAATATGTGTGTGTTGTTTGGTAGACATTTGTCTCTCTACTTGATACATGAAGAATGTGAATATGAACTCTTGAGTTTGTAGGTTGAAGTAACTTGGTCTTAAATGTGAGTTTATGGTTGAAATATGATCTAGAGTATGGTTAAGAAGGTCATTAACTTGGAACCTTCAAATTAGAATGGAGGTTGATATATCCTTTAAGTTGAAAGCCGTAATGGTATCCTTCTTGTGTGAATGATGGACTTAGGCATAGGTTTTCTTGAAAGGCATGAAACCATCATCCTTAAGAAAGTGTTCAAGCTATCTTATTAAGCATTGAGTCGCAGCCCCTAAAGAACCCATCTTTTGTAAAGGTATTATGGTGAGGTAAGGCTAGAAGTGTTGCCTAATCATATGTCTTGTTTGAATGAATTAATCTATGAGAACAGAAGCTAGCACCGAGTGAATATTCTATGGGGAGTATCTCTACTTGAGAAGAAGACTAGAGTGCAAAGAAACCCTTCATATTCCTTAACCATGTGGATACATGGGTTCTGTCCTAGTTATACCATTGACAAGTAGGACAACCTCCATCGGAGTAGGTTATGACTCCGGATTTCATGACTAGCTAGTATGGTCTATGTCGGTTATTGCCTATTCTCATCATATGAGATACATTCTAGTGTTTGATAAGTTCAACAATGTTTAGATAGTGGAATTGGATGCTATCAAGACATGACATGAGTAGGCTTTGAGGATGCTAGTATGTAGGTTGCCTAGGTCTTCCAAGACGATTATTTGAAGTCTTCTACATGCTTAAATGAACTCTAATTGACTTAATGATGGTTATGAATTAGCTTAATGAAAGTATTACTATCTAGGTAGGTTTGAGGGTTGCTTAAGTAGACTTGAAGAGGGTGTATTAGCGGTCTCTTTTATGTTCCACTCAAGTGAATCTTAGAGTAACCTTAGGTGGTGAATTGATGAAATGTAAATGAAACAATCTTACTTTAGGTAGTCTTAAGGTTTTTTTAGGTAGGCTTGAAGATGGTGTATGAACGATATCTTCTTGTCTTACTTAAGTAAGTCATAGGATAACCTTTGATAGGAGGCTTATATGCTTATATTGTTTGCAATGTTGATAATGCTATTATGTGGGTTACTTGGAATGTCTTATATGTGAAGTTGGAATGTTTATGTGGTTCTTATACTTATGTTATAAAGATTTCTCAAAAAGAGCATGTTAATTTTTGCATGATTTTATTGCATATCACCTACTTAGTACATACAATGTGCTAATTCCATATGTTGTTTACTTCTAAAGGTGTACGTGGAATTTGAGAGGAGTCTTTGAAGTGAAGCTTGGATACTAGCATTACATTCAAGCAAGTGTTAGTATGTCCTCAATTATTCGTAGGACATAACTATGTTAGTTTTCTTATTCAAAGAAATTGTAATAGACTTAGATATTTTTTATATTGATGTTATATGGGCTATGACCAACGATATTCATGAGTCTAAGATGTCTACTTTGAGACTTAGCAATTTTGTATGTTTTCTATAAAAGAGATTTTTAGACACGTTGTGAAATGTTTCAATTCCGCACTAATTTTCATATATGTTATGCAATGAACGAAGTCTAAGAGCTTGTACAAGACCTTCGAGAGGTCAAGTACGCCATGTGACAATTCAAGAATGCCCTAACTTCTAGGGTATACTTGCGGGTCGTTACAACTAGTAGACTTGATTTAGGGGGTATGATTAAGGTCTTGTGATGTATTAATGAAATGAACTCTAAATATGAAATGCTGACTATGGCTTTATCATGACGTGATTTTCGGTATGGACTTGTATATATGTTCTTGGAATGTGTATGCTTTTGATATAACAAAATGTCCTTTTGTGAATATTTTCAAATGTTTTACTTGCATAGGTTTCCATACATAGTACATGTGGTTTGTACTAACCCATATTTATTCTATTTTCTACACATGTGTAGGTTCAGGTCATTGAGACGATTCTAGTCCTTTCTCGAAGAAACTTGGATTGCTATTCCCTAGTTGGTGAGTCCTCAAGTTCGAGGATGGAGATGGTTTATTCTAATTATCGTTTCACTTTCCGTATTCAAATTCTACGTTGTATTCTTATTATAAGACTTGTTGTTGATGTAAGGGGTAAGTCCCAATTTAATACTCTTATGTCTAGATGGCAATGTGAGACAAGCTAGTTTCTATTTTGATACATGAAGTGTAGTTGAACTTCAAATAAAGTTTTAAATTTTACGATTTTATTCTATCTAATATGCAATGATTAATGCTAAGGGCTTGTCTAAGACCTCTTTGAGGTCGACGACGCCGGTTACGGTAGGGGAGGGGGCGCTCTCGAGTTTTGACAAAATTGTTCAACTCTAAGGATTTGGACTCGGGTTTTTACATTTCTTCATTCTAGGCATGTATCAAGACATAAATCTTCATACCTAGTTGAATGAACGATCATTTAGGTATAAATTTCTATCTCTGGATGTGTGTCTAATACCCAATTCTCAGGGTGTGAATTTATAAATATAGGTTAAGATTAGTTATGATTTTGTTTAGTAGGTGTAGATGAATCTAATGAATTTGTAGTTGCAAATACAAGTTCACTTATGTGTTTTTGGCTTGCTTTAGAGAAAAGTCGTGAAACTAAGACTACTAAATTGATGTCCGGTGGGAGTGGGTCGACATGAGGCTCAGTTCGAGAGGGTGATCCATAGTCTCATTCCCACATACTCAGCTCAAGAGGGTGATTCCTAGTCTCATTCCCACACTCAGCTCGAGAGAGTGAATGGGTTAAGGCGTAGGCTAGACTTTATGCAGCAAGTGAGTGTTTGAAAGGAATGAATTTGAAATGGGATAAGTTGTTCGAGAGAGAGATTCTCCCCCTTGAATCTTAGTATAGTCACAATCATTCTATAAATCTCTTATGGAAAGCATGTACCAAATAATTTAACATAAACCGTATTCCTATCACATTCCAAGAATTCCCCCTCTCTTGATTTAGTTCTCTTGTTATTTTTGTTATTTTTACTACTTGTGACAAAACTTACATTGATAATTGATGCTTGCGTCACCCCATCTTTAATTTATAATGTTTTTATTCTATAATGTCTTTAGCTACAAAGTTAGAATGCAAATTTATTTTTATATATATTCTCACCACCATTCCATGTGGACACGACACCAACCCTTCGTTGGGTTACTTACTATTGCACGATCGTAGACAATCATACTGGAAGTTGTGTAGTTGATTACGCAAAACATCAACTAATCTGGTTGATCATACTTGTAACAGAGGTCACTAGTTCTTGTAGAAGGGTCATGAGTTTCTTTCTCCATCAAACCTCCACGTTTACTCACATGATTTGATATCTTCAAGTGAGATAGACCGTGGTCTCATATATTTTAGAGTTTTCACTTTGTGACACCTTGGAAGCTAGTGATTCATCCCTATTTGCATCTCCTTTCTGATTTAATCACCAGTAAGATCTGTCCTCGTGTCTTCTTCACCTTTGAAAAGGAGACCCTTCCCTTTTCTATGTATCTTATGATCTTGAAGGTGCTCACACAGTGCACATAGAGTCATTTCTTCAAGTTCCCTAGTCTTATTGCCAATCGCAATCCCATGTATCCAAGATCGGGGAGAAATTTCCAGAATCTTGGAGACTTGTTTGCACAAAGGGAATGGTTCTTCAAGGAGCATGAGCTCATCTATAACGGTGGAGAATCTTATGTGCATTTCATGAACTGCTTCACCTTCTTTCATGGTGAATCATTCAGACTGATACATAAGGAAATCTAACCTAGATTTCCTTGTTTCCGCAGTGCCTTCATAGGTAGTTCTTAGAATATCTCATTTCTTTGGTTTATTCGCACAAAGAGATCAAACCATATTCATTTGCTCCAATTACACACATTAAAAGCTTCTTAGCTTTGTGTTTTTTCTTAACTACTCTTTTGTTAAAGTCATTGTGTTGCCGTCGAATTTCGAGAACGACCCTTGTGACCTCCCCATATTTTATTTCTTTAGTTCGCACATAGGGACTCACAAATAACATCCCACAACTCACAATATTTAGCCATTATAGAGTCAAGGATTCACTTTTCCACTGCCCATAGTACTGACCATCAAATAAAGGTAGCTTCGTTTGAGACCGACCTTCTTGCAAGCTTGGTGGAACATTCATTCCTTCAGGATCTATTGTTTTCTTTGTATTACCAAAATATAAAAGTCAAGCTCTGATAACACTTGTTGGAATGTGTGTATCCACTATTAGTTAGTGACCAAATCGCTTGACTCATCAAGAATAGTAACTAAAATATATGTAGAAAGTAAACAACTGAAAAAGTAAGATCTGCTCAAGTGTTTTACGTGGAAATCTCCTTGCTCAAGGTAGTAAACCACGACCTATCACGCAAGAGATTTCAAGCTATTTTTACTAATGTTCTCAAAGAAAAATTAAAAACCAGTTTACAGTCACAATCGTGAGATTAATACCCTGCTTAAGTCATATGCGGCCCCTTAAAATTGTTTGCATATTTCATTTAGACACCTTAATTTAAACTTGTACCTATTGAACACTCAAACCTTAAGAAATTTTTACTTATTTGACATAAATTTACAAATAGTTGAAAAGTAAAAATTTGTGTATCTGACAAAATTGATTTATTTATGGAATTATGACACATTGTATTGTATTTAATTTTTTTTAAAAGCATTATTTTAATGATACAATTTTTTAAAAAAAAAATTATTTTTTTAATTAACAGCCCCACTTTCCCTTCTTTTTACATACACCCAGTTTAGATTTCCCCGGTGCAACTGGTCGACATTTCCGCCGCCAACAAACCATCATCTACCTCTTTTGTTTGATTTGCTAGTAAAAAATACACCATTTCTATCCACTCCAGCTAAACACTTATTCTCCTTCATTTTGATAGCATGAACATCTTTTACTCACTGGCTTCATCTGCTATATATTAGTAACTATTTATCAGAATAGGAAAAAAATAATAACAAACTTTGAACCAAAAGAAATCAATTCATATTTTTTTCATGTAATAAATTGAGATTCATCGACATATTTAAGACATAAATTAACATATAAAAGGGAAAATAAGAAGAAGAATGGCAAAGGCTGACAGAAAGAGAGGTGGAGGGGGTGGAGTGGGGTGTGGTTGCAGGGATGGGGAAATAGACGATTGCTCCTTTTTTTTTAATTAATTTTCTAAATTAATTCTGGTGCATAAATTAAGGTTTGATGACATAACGTGCTCAAAGAAAATGAACCACACTTTTTTTGCCATGTTATTTTGTGTCCAATAGAAATGATTTTTGAACAAATAAGGTATTCAATTGTCACAAGGATAAGTTGAAGTGTCTAAGTGAATTATGAGCACAACTTTAGGTGGTCGGAAATGACTTAAGTCTAAACCTATCAGCCACTAAACCCACTAAATATAGTAGATCTAGACTTTAAGAACCCCCACAGGTATAACTCTACCCATCATCTCCGATCTCTAACACTTTGTTCATATTGTTACCTTATTTCATAATGTATTGTATTGCACTGTATTGTATGGTAGATACAATGTTTGGCTAGACTCTATTGTTTGTTGTTTTTTAATAACATTTTAATTATTTGGTTTGATTGTATCATACTGCATTGTAGTTTATAAATTTACTAAAATATCCTTAATTATCTAGGGTAGGAGGTTTGGCTAGATTTAAATAATTAAGGTAAAGGTTAAAATGATATTTTAAAATATTATGTAAAGATATAATTGGAAAACGAAATTATGTAACAATGAGAACACACCAAATTGGTTGTTCCATAAAATAGGGGTTTTCATTGTTACGTAACAAAAAAATTTAACAATACAGTACAATAAATTTTAAGTAATAATCAAAACAAACATTGAAGGTATAATAACGATACAATAAAATACAATGGATAATAATGATCCGAACATAGTGTAAGACGAGCATAAATGAGTAGCAACTCTACTGCACCACACATCAATTTACTCTAGTTGACACTCTTAGGCAACTCTACCCAAAAGAACACCAAAACAATGGTGTAAAAAGCTTGACTAAAACAAAGATGATTCGACTAACTAACTCTTGTTAGTACAACTCAACTTAAGACATACACAAGCGAATGATATATATTCCTTTATAAATTAGGAGTCGATTTACAATTTGAGCACATGAGACACACAACTCTAAATACAACAAGATGCTTCAACACTCCATCTGGTCCGTTGTTGATATGAATAATGTTCTTCTTTGAGGATGACCTTCTATTTCAAGCTTATGAATTTTCATAGAAAATCCAAGTTTCAGTTTGCCAAATCTTAACTATTTGTATTTTGGAAAGAGATTCTATAAATCAACACAAACTCGTTGAAACAATCCTATCGGCTGAAGACCTGCTACTTAGAAAAGATATGCACCTACCGTAGCATCTTTTTTATCTTGTCACCTTTTCACGCCAGCAATCTTGCAGGGACCAGGACCTTTGCAAAGTTTTTAATGAGTTCTTGAAAGGTTTGCTAGCTTCTTCCTTTTTTGAGTGAATGAATTAATTTGTTGTTTGTCATGTTGACTAAGTCAACAATAAAGAGTTATTGCCATTGGACAAACAACTTCGTCCATTTTGATTGGTGTAGTACGGTGACGCCTCACCAACCTCTGATACGACATCTTTACAGCTTCTTACAGATGTACCCCATCATAAATCTAGACGAGAGAAGTCAGCCAGGGACAAGGTCTCTACATTTGTGAGAATCATCAGAACACCTTAAACAATTATATTTTCTATGTATTTAGTATGTTTATAAAATGTTTTATACCTTACATGTCAATTAATTTTAATTTAATCATATTGATGAAATCTGTTTATTCACCCAGGTCTTAAAATGGAGAACTCTTAAATACAAATTAAACTACCAAATATAATAACAACACAAACAATCTTTACCCTCTAGCTAAGCACTTCACCATTAACATTTTTGTACATAAATATAAATATTTATAAAGCTAAACTTAAAAGAAGAGACAAACTAATATGAGACTCACTCACGGTGATAAAAAAAAGTAAGTTATAAATATCCTTGGGATTTTGATTAAAGTTTATATATGAAATTTATAGAATGAACCACAGATGCATATGACTAATATCTTTGTTGAATATATCATATAGAATTATGGTATAACAACGTTTGCAATATGAAAAATTTTGGGTTAAGAATAACAATTTTTATCAATTTATCGTGTAAGATATACCATCTTTTGGTCCATTTTTTTTGTAAAATTTTGTTTTACATATCACCTAAGAAAAATATTAACTAGAGGGAATTTTTTCTTATAACCGCTCTCTATATAATACATCACTTTTTTTTTCATCACATTAGTATTTCTCGATATTTATGAGTAAGAGGAAAGTGGAAGATAAATAACTAATTATTTCTTAATTTATTAAAATGACATTTATTTTGGATCTTATAGTTTTAGCAAGGACGAAAGTAAAATGGACCCGAGGAAGTAATAACATATAGTTAATATTATTAATAAATTATTAATTTACAAAAACAACATTGAATATTTTTTAGCTATAAAATATATCTTACTTGAATAGCTGTGAACATAAAGTTTTAATATCTTAATAATTGTAAACAAAAGTTCAAATAATCTAATTTTAGATGCGATCAAAAGAATATTACCCCAACCTTTTATTTTTTATGTTACAGATCCAAGACATGTATACTGTTCGCAACAAATTTCCTTAAGCGTTGAAAATCGACTACAAGCAAAAAATAAATATAATAAAAATGTTATTTTTATTGATGAATCGTGTGAGTACAATTATGTTGTTCTCTTGATTCGATCTCCTAAGTTTCTCTAAGATTCAAGGTCCTTCAATAGCATATTTCTCGAATTGTCGGATGATATAGACGTCCTTGCGATGTTGTCGATCTCCAGGAATGTCGAAAAGTGCTTTGTTGTTTCAAGTTGGTCTCCGGGAAGAACTCCGTTGATCACTCCTTCGTAGAGCTATGTAGTTGATGGCGTGACTTTCTCCAATTGCAGAATGCTTGTTGAAGAATTTTCGTGATCCCTTAATATGTCATGTCCATCCCCTATTTATAATTATAGTGGGTGAAAAAGGTTGCACATGATTGGCAGTAGGATGTTATTTTGACACTTGGCATATTGTGATTGATTCATGCACTTCATTAGGACTACCACATCATTTGGATAGGTGACCCAACCTTATTGGTCTTGGATGCCTAGTCATTGCGACATGTGACATGAGTTTGGACATCAATGTCAAATGAACCTTGGATGCGATTTTATAAAATGAACTTATTTATCTGTAAAGCGCAAATTAATCATTCAGCCAAAATAAACATGGATTTAATTCAAATTTTGTATGATATTGATTCAATAATGTATGTGTCTACAAATGCCCTTTTCTTCAAGACTTGTCGGTGTGTAGGCTTGACGAAGTGTAGCAACAAGACTTGAAGTATTCATGTGTATGTTTTCACTTTTTGAGATGTTTTAACGTGTAGGATTCCCAAATTTAACAACGAGATTTGAAGTCTTCATGAATATGTATTACTTTTTTTAGACTTGTAAACGTGTAGGCTTGTCGAATTTGACGACGAGAGTTGAAGTCTTCATAAGTCCAACAACATCACTATTATGACATTTTCTTAAGGCTGTTTCTCGCGATGAAACAAGATTCATAGTAAGGTCATGTGCAACTCAATTTTTATGTGCTACTAAGGACTTTTTATTTCAATCCAGTCGAGGGACGATACAAGAGATTCTCTCTAGAGGGATAACCAAATCAATTAGTAAAAGTTGTATGAATTTGAAATTCAAAAAAAGAACTTTCACTATTGCTTTCAAATTTGGACACCAACACTTAGAATGCCGCAGAACTCCTTCAAGTTGAATTTTAAATAAAAGAACATAACTTGATTCGCTTCTATTTTTGCAGACCTTCAACTTGGAAAAAATTGGTAATTAATAATAATTTTTTTTTCTTTCCTTTGCTTGATATTGTAAGATTCATTCTTGAAATCTTAGGAGTTACTGTTTTCCTTTGGAGTGCTTGCAACTTCAATTTAGAAGGCTAAAAATTGATATAATATTCTTGTTCTAATTTTACCAAAGCTTTCCTTATACAAGAACTGATTTTTTTTCAAATGAAATTCTATATAAGATTTCCATGTATAAAACATTGATCAGAGAATCATTGAAATAAATAATTCTCCTAAATCAATGTGGAACTTAAAATTTGGTGTCTTCTTTTCTCAATTTATTGCAGTCTCACCAAAATATCATTTTCTTAGTGTAGAAATGTCCAAATGATGAGAGGCTTGATTGGAGGAAACAATATTTGTAGTATTGATACCTATCACAATATCATCGTTAAACACCTACCATATTGACGAGAATCAAATTCTGAGGACGGATCCCAAATCTGGCAGTTCTGCTCACAACTATGCGCGATCTCACCAAGACATTATTTTCTTGGTGTAGGAGCATTCAAACAATCAGAGATTTGATTCTGGGGAAAATAGATTTATATTTGTACAACATATCCCAAAATCAACATTAGAAACCTTCTGGATCGATTGGAATCAAATTTTGAAGTGGACCCCAAATCTGGCGATTCTTCTCATAACTATGCGCAATATCACCAAAACATCAGTTTCTTAATGCAGGAGCATTCAAATGACAAGAGGATTAATTATGTACAAACTAGAATTATATTAATACGACATATCTATAAATTAAAGTTATAAACCTTTTGGATCGACGGGAATACATTTATGAAGTTAGACCCCAAATCTGCAGTTCTTCTCACAACTATGCCCAATCTCTCAAAAACATCATATTCATAATGTAGGAGCATTATAGTTATGAGAAACTTTATCCTGGAGAAACTAAACTTCGGGTACTACGACATATCCAAATATAAACATTAAAAAACTTCTGAATCGACGAGAATTAAATTTTGAAGTTTGACCCCAAATCTGACAGTTCATCTCATGGCTATTGATAGTTATGCCAAAATATCATTTTCACTGTGTAGAAGCTTCCAAATGACGAACGAGTTGACTCTTAACAATATAGAGTCATATTACAATGAATATCCAAAAACCCATCTCAAACTCTTCTTGAATTACAGAAAATGATTATTATTTATTATTTTATTTTATTTTTTTGAAGTTGGTCTCTAAATTTTTCCATTTTCCTCACGGATTTGTGTCTTTTGGATTTTCTTGTTTCTGTTTATTGAAGGTAAGGGTTGTGGTTGATCCTTATTTATACATTGAAATGTTTCTTTAGAACATGTGATTGATGTTCAGGATCTAATTTGACTGTAGTTAAAAGCTTTCTGTTATTGGTCCAGCTATGTTGAATAATATTTTTGTATTGCTTCTCATGTTTGTCATGCCACATTAAAGGGTCATAAACTTACATGTGTTATCAGAAGTAGATCAACCAAGAAAAACTGAAAAATTCATGCAGTTGGTACCGATGGCTCCATTATTTTTTCGTTTAAGGATTCTGAAAGAGCCAAAATCACTTAGAAGTTGCACGAGCCGTCCTTATGATTGACCTATAACCACTCATCTCATCTTAGCAATGTTGGCAGAAAACTCGCTCGACGCATACCTTCCTTGCAGCCTTGGTAAAGAAAACTTGCCACCTTTATTTCATCCCTTTTTGAAGCTCCACAAGAGGAACATTTGGACTACTTGATTTCATTTCCGACTAGAAATCACCCGACGTGGGGATGGCAAAAGGAAAACATGGTGTAGGCCTCCAAATATCAACGAACTAGATTGTGGATAATCTCATTGTTCATGCTGTAGTGTGGATTGACATCTTCCTCTTAATTTGGAAAGATCTTGGACCAATATTCTGACTTCTTGGGAGGCACATGGAGCTCGAATTTCTTACACTTTCTGATTTCAACTTTGCACATCTTTGAAAATATATTTATTTTCGAGTGTGGGAGACATGAAATTGCAATACACTTGATCTAAGAGACATGGAGCTCAACGTTGTACAATATGTCAAAGTTTCATGTCAAAATTTCTTCCACATTATTCAGGATTAAAATGATTTGATTCTTATTTAATAGAGTGGAGCGCATCGTCGCTGTGAAATAAAAAATTCTTTGTAAGAGTGGTGAAACTATGAGCTTCTTATTTCATTGTGACTAGCTCATCAAGAAAAATATTATTAATAGAAGTTACAACCAAATTCATTCAAAATTAATGACAAATTCAAGTTTACTATACGCCCAAAATGCCATTTCTTCAACTTTGTGTGATCTTGCCAACAACAAAAAATTGTCTCTTGAGCTTGGAGTGTTCACATCATGATCTTTGTGTCTATACAAATTCAACTTAGAGCTTTGAACTGAAGGGTATTCCAGTTTAATGTTGTAGGTAAAGATGCCCCTAAATTTGTGTAACTTACTGAAGCATTAGTGAATTACACAATATTATCTCCATCATAAGTAAAAAGCACAACTACATTCACAAGTCGCTTGATCCAATTCTAATTAATTCAACAGCCTGTCGAATATCAATAAATAAAATCAAAATTCCTTTGAATTGATCAGACTAATAATTGAAATTGACTTCCAAATTTAGTATGATTGATATGCAACTTTGAATGATCATAGTTGAATATCCATGACTTGATGCAAGAGTTTTTGTTTAGGAGTTTCTTCTTTTTTTTGTAGAGAGGGATTCAATAATATTCTCATTTACTCATTTGTGACACATTTGAACTCATGTTCTAGCTACGTCATTTTGAAGAGATAGTGTGATGATCAAACAATGCCACCGAACCTTTTTTTACTCATTTGAATGAGCTTAGAGTGAATTCAAGCACCTATGTATCTCGGTGAAGAATATTAAGTCATATCGTAGTTCAATATGATGAGTTTTATTTCTATTATTTAAGTTTTTTAAGTTGTACACTGTTTATACTCTTGAGGGACAAGAGTAATATGCAATTTATGCTCATATATTAAAGAGCATAGACGACCTTCATGGGAAGTATTGCTTCAGAAACTTGGCGTTAATTGGAACAACTCTTACACCATCATGGTCTATAATTTTAGAAGTGCCACTTAATATGCTTCCTTCATAACATACGACCCATCCTATTTTGATGTAAATTTTTTACTGATTCTTTTGCTGAGGATTATTGGTGTCTGGACAGTTAAGACCAAGTCTCCCACTTGAAATGATTGAGGTCACACCTTCTTGTTGAATACTCTCGCAACTAGAGCTTGATAGAATTTCAACCTTTGTTGTTCTTCAAATCTCTTCACATCCAAGGCCTCTAAATCTTCTAGGAGAAGTTGAGGGTTACTCTCAGTTGTAAGTCCCTCTTAGATTTCTATTCGCAATTATGGAATTTTCTTCTTCAATGGAAGGACTGCTTCTATGCCATATAC
Organism: Solanum chilense; assembly: GCA_032847665.1. Taxonomy (NCBI): domain Eukaryota; kingdom Viridiplantae; phylum Streptophyta; class Magnoliopsida; order Solanales; family Solanaceae; genus Solanum; species Solanum chilense. The sequence goes on along the minus strand of JAPDHL010001909.1, from coordinate 7,038,042 downwards.
CAGCAAAAACGATGTCGCTTGCGTAGCTTTTCTAAAGGTTGTACAATATGCCCACAAAACTTCACCAATTCTCTCATGACAGTCCATTTTATTCTTTGCAACTACTTCATTCAACAAGTTACCGAATGTCTTGTTAAAATCTTTAACAAGACCATTGGTAGGTGCATTGTATTTTGAAGACTTATGTTGTTTAAAACTAAACTTCTTGCACAAACTACGCATAAGTTTATTGTTGAAGGGTGTTCCAATATGAGTAACTAAACATCGTTGTATGAGATATCAAAAAATTATGTTTAATTTGATAACATCAAAACATTTTCCTTCTTTGCCTCTTTTAATGGTACAACTCCAGCCCATCTAGAGAAATAGTCACTGCCAGCCAAGATATGCATTTATATTATTGACGACTTTGGAAGAGGTCCAACAAATTCAATTCTCCATGCATCGAAGATCCATGAGGCTACAGTTGGTTATAGAGCCTTTGGAGATAGATGGATGTAGTTAGCATGGAATTGATACACTTGACACACTCGGCACTTTTTTTCTTGTTCTAAGTAGTCCATCACCATTGTTGGTCAATAGTAGCCCATTCTATTGATGCGAAAATGAAGTTTAGGCACTATTAATGTACTCCACATGTGTCATAATGTTCCTCTTCCATTGTTTATTGAGCTTCGTCTTTGTCAATACACTGCAAGAATATTCTCTCATACGAATGACAAAACAATATTTCATCATGAAAGATTAATCGTGGTCTCCTTCTCTCAATGTATGCTCTTAGTTGTTGATCCTAAGGCAGTCTTCCATGTTCAAGATACTCAATTAGAGATTTTCTCAAATCTTTTTTTTCAACCACTCGAACCGATATGTGGTGGCTTTTGATTGATTTAAGATCAATACAACTAGGAATAACCCAGTTGTGACATATGTACACCTTTGTTGTCTCATTTTCTCTGAGTGCCATTGTTGTGGCGAAGTTAGCCAAAGCATCCTGTCATGACCCAAGAGCACACCCTAAACGTAACTGGCGTCGTCGACCTCTAAGAGGTCTTTAGACAAGACCTTAATATTTATCATTCCATATTGGATAGAATAAAAGAAAAAAATTTAAAACTTTTCTATTAAAGTTCAACTTCACTTGATATATCAAAATAAGAAACTAACATGTCTCACTTTTCCATTTAGACATAAGAGTATGAAAATTGGGACTTAACCCTTACATCAACCACAAGTCTTATGATAGGAATACAACATAGTCTTTCATTAAGGAAAGTGAAACTAGTAGTAGAACAAACCAAAACTACACATGGACATTCAACTCAAAGCATCCACAACTACATTGGCCTTGCCAGGATGGTAGGAGATACCCAAATCGTATTGTGTCAATAGCTCTAAGCACCTTATTTGCCGGAGGTTTAAATATTTTTGGTGAACACATATTGGAGAATCTTATGATCGGTTAAAACATCTACATCTACTCCATATAGAGAGTGCCTCCATATTTTCAAAGCAAACACTAAGACCGCTAATTCAAGATCACGAGTTGAATAATTCTTTTCATGTACCTTGAGTTTCCTTGAGGCATAAGCTATAACCTTACAAAGTTTCATAAGGACACAACCCAAACCTACTCCAGAAGCGTCACAATATACCACAAAATCTTTGGTACTCTTCGATAAGGTCAATACCGGTACGGAGGTAAGCTTATGTTTCAACTCTTGGAAGCCTTTTCAGAAGCTTTCGACCTTTCAAACATAACTTTCTTTTGGGTTATGGTCGTCAATGTAGAAGCAATAGTTGAGAAACCATAAACAAATCTTCTATGATACCCGGCTAAACCCAAAAATATTTGAATATCTATTGGATTTTAGGGGTCTAGGACAATTCTTAACCGCCTCCATTTTCTTCGGATCAACCTCTATACCCACACTTGGCACAATGCGACCAAGAAAAACAACTTCAAACCTTTCAAACTTAACTTTGTTTTGGTTTAGGGTCATCAATAGAGAAGCAATAGTTGAGAAACCATCAAAAAATCTCCTATGATACCCGGCTAAACAGAAAAAGCTTTGAATATCTATTGGATTTAGGGGTCTAGGACAATTCTTAACCGCCTCCATTTTCCTTTGATCAACCTCTATACCCATACTCGACACAATATGACCAAGAAAAACAACTGATGTTAGCCAAAACTCGCATTTACTATATTTAGCAAATAGTTGGTGTTCCGTTAGGACATACAATATCATCCTCAAATTAATCACGTGTTCATCCTCACTCTTAGAATATATCAAGATATCATCAATAAAGACAATTACAAATGAATCAAGATAATTCCAAACACCCTATTGATAAGGTATATAAATGTCATTGGGGAATTAGTTAGACAAAATGAGATGACTAGGAACTCATAATGACCATACCTTGTACGGAAAGACATTTTAGGAATGTTAAGTCCTCTAAATCTAAGTTTGTGATACCCCAACCTCAAATAAATATTTGATATGTAACTCGCCATTTAGAGTTGGTCAAGCAAATCATCGATCCTAGGGAGAGAATAGTTATTTCTTATAGTGACCTTGATTAATTGGAATTAGTCATAAACATCCTAAGAGACCCATCTTTATTTTTTACAAACAATACTTGAGCGCCCTATTGAGATATGCTTGGTTGGATAAACCCTTATCGAGAAAATCCTTGAGTTGTGCTTTAAATTCATTCAACTTGGCCGGAGCCATCAGGTAAGGAAGAAATGATATGGGCTGACTATCCAACAACAAATCAATGTTAAAATCTATTTTCCGCTTGGTAGGGATTCTGGGCAAATCATCGGGAAGACATCCAGAAAATCCTTCACTACGGGGACCAACTCTAAAGGAGGTGGCTTAGACCTAAGGTCCTCGCTCTCACAAGATGATGGAGACATCATTAGAAATCATATTACAAGCTTTTAGACATAATTTTTTTTTACCTCTAGGGATTGAATTTCCCCTTCCATTCTAACACGAATTCATTAGGATATTGTAATTAAGCTACCCATATTCTACAATCAGTTAAAGCAAAACAAACATGTAACCAATCCTTCCCCAATATGACATCAAAGTCCAACATACCTAGTTCTACCAAATTAAGCAATGTGATTATATTGGGCAATATTATGGTACAACTCTTATAGAATCTTTTAGCAACCACGGAGTCACCCAACGGGGTAGAAATCAAAAATGGGTATTCTAAAACATCGGGGAGTACATTTGATTTCATAGTCACCAAAGAGTTACAAAAGATAAAGTGGCACCAGGATCTAAAAATTCATTAACATTAATTGAAAATACATGGAACATACGAGTAACAACATCGGGAGAACCCTCTTGATCACCTGTACATTTGAGAGAATATAAACTATTTTTCTTAGGAGCATCAAAATTATGACCACTTGTTTGTTCTTAGATACTCTCATTACATTGATTCATTGTAATAGGACAATCTTTAACTATGTGTCCACTCTTTCCACACCCAGAACAATTATCCGTAACCACTAGATATTTATCCATATGCCTTTACATTTGGAATAATTAGGTACCCTATCATTGTTAGCCCTTGAGAAATTATAATGAACATGGTTGGAGAATCTCTTCTGAAACTTTGGTCTGTCTTTGATCTCAACTTAACCTTAGAAGTGCCTACATCATAGGACCTTGGCCTCTTGGCATCCCTACTCTTCTTTTTGAGCCAACTCTCCTCAACTTGTTGAGCATGCACCCTCAAACAAGAAAAGTCCTTGTCATTGTGAAGCATTTCCGCTTGACACTCTTTCACAAGATCATCTAACAAAACCATTACAAAATGGCTCATTTCAACTCTAGAATTAGTCACCAAGGACGAGGCATAAGTAGACAACTGAATAAATTTCAAAGAGTATTCTTGAATACTCATACCTTCTTGACAAAGGTTTATGAATTCTGCAACTTTTCCGTTTCGTTTATTCCTTGGGAATAACTTATCAAGAAATGCCCTCCTAAAGATTTCCCAACTTATGGAACCCGCTCTAAAAGCCCTATTGTCCTTCCATTGAGTGTACCAAGTTTGAGTCACATCTTTGAGTTGATATGCGACAAGTTTTGCCTTCTCATTTGAACTCACGCCCATAACGTACAAAATCTTGTAAAACTCATCTAGGAAGTCTTGGGGATCTTCATTCACCTTAGATCAAAAGAACAAGCATTCATCCTAGTGAAATCCTTGAAATGTGAAGCCATGGTACTAGCATTTGGATTCACATGGGGTGCAACTGCGCGACTAACTTGTTACGTCATAGCTTGAGCTTAAGTAGTTACAACTTGGGCTTCAATATCCATGACTTGAGTCAAGTTGAGGAAAGCGGCCCTTATGGCTCCATCCATCGTGATTGGACAATTGACTGGAGCTTGGGAACCAAGAGGAACTTGCTCTTTAGGAGGATCTTGGTTGACTTGGGGAGGAACTCCCTCATTCTCTATCTTTTGTTCAACCCTTCTTGCGGTTGCCCTTCTAGTAGTCATAGCCTATATCCATAAGAAAACAATTATCAGGAAAGGACACATAGAGTGAAGACTCTCAGGCAAGACTAAAGAATACTAAAAGAACTGAAAATTTCCTAAGAATCACATAGCCTCTCATTCATAAGCGTGGCGCGCTTCACAATTATAAACAAGACTCTACATAGACATGATGTTATGAGACATCATTCCCAGTATTATTCACCTCATGTTGTGATACCAAGTTTGTCACGACCAAGAGCACTCCATAATCGTAATCGACATTGTTGATCTTTAAAGGTCTTAAACAATCCATTTGCATTCATCATTTCATATTTGATAGAATAAAAATGGAAAATTTAAAACTTTTCAATTGAAGTTCAGCTTCACTTCATATATCAAAATAAGAAACTAACTTGTGTCAAATTTAGATTTAACCCTTACATCAACAAAAAGTCTTAACGAATAGAACATAGTCTTTCAATAAGGAAAGTAAAACTAAAAGTAGAATCAAAGCATCTACATCCTCGGACTTAAGGACTCACAAACTAGGGGATAGTAATCCAAGTTTTTTCAAGAAAGGACTAGAATCTCCTCAATGAGCCGAACCTACACTTGTTTAGAAAATAGAACAAATATGGGAGATTACAAACCACATGTACAAAGTATGGAAACTATGCAAGTAAAACATTTGAAAACATGCACAAAAGAACATTTGGTTAAGGGCATACAATATTTATTTCTAAAGACTTTATGCACATTCCAAGAACATATACACATGTCCATACCATAATCAATACATATACATAATCATAAGTATATCATAATTGTCACATTCTGGGAGCGCCCCCTAGACGTAACCGGTGTCGTCGTCTTCGGAGAGGACTAAGACTAGCGTCTTAGCATTCATCATTACATTCATTGGTTAAAATGTGCGGAAAATTAAAACTTCTCATATTCATTTACATCATGAGTTTTATCTAGACCGCTCGCTTACATATAATATATACAAAGGGAGTTTACTTAGACTCCTTGAATTAAAATGCATACATAATTTTCTACGTTAATGTCACACATATATAATATACACAATAGTCTTAATAGGGGTGTCTTATATAAAACCATCTAAATGGAATTTGAAAAAATATGGGCATAGCCCTTACACAAATGTATACATGCCACTTTTGGCTTACAACAATGTCTTGGAACAATAAGAGTGAAATGAATGTCCATTGACTAAAGCAAGTAACATAGGTAGAGTTAGAAAGGCATCATACTTGGATATTGAGGACATACCCACACTTGGAGAAATTATCCAAGACATTCTTGAAAATAGGCCTCAATCTTTTCAACGACCGGAACCTGAAATATTGGGGAAAAAGGGAGAAATAGGGGTCAACACATCACTTGCAGAAAGCATGAGAATTTATGCACACACATACTTTGAAATCATGCACAAAGGGGACATCTTATCAAGAGCATGCTAAGTTACATTGAAAAGCCTTATGCACAACCAAGAACCCATAGAAGCCAATAACCACATAACCTTCAAGTGATTCCCATGTACAACATAAGAACAACATCATCAAGTATAGTCAAGTCAATACGTATAATAACACATTTCAAGTATATAATCAAGACAACTCCAATATCATGTTATAACAACGAAGCATGTATAAGAGTTCATAACATTATAACTTAATCAAAACCCTTATTCATAACCCACCCTTTAGTGTACAAGTGCAATGACCAAGCAAAGCCCCATAACCTTACTCAATCAATGTAAACCAAACAAAGGATCACAAGTAATGCTTAGCTTAACATAACATCGCATCAATAGTAGTCATCATCATATTTAGGAATATAGATCAATAACATGTTCATATGTGAAAGTAACATCATACATAATCATCAACATGTAAAATCAACATATACATAACATTTACTTTATACAAGATAACAAGAACATAATAACAACATTCTAGGACTTCCTTCAAGGTAAACTAGTGCTATGAATAAGTAGAGTCCCATACCCCTTCCTAGACTAGGTCAAACCCCTTAAGTCAACGTAGTTGTTTTTCACCTTATTACTTCATTTTACATTTGAGAACACATGCCTTAACCGACATAGACCACAGGAGCTAAATGTGGAATACAGTATCATGAAAACCCTACACCGAGAAAAGGTGGTCTACTTGCCAAAGTAGAGCCAAACATCAACATAGCATCTAGGTGGATCCACTGGCTAGTCTTCCTATGAAGGCAACATAGTTCTAGAACTAGGAGACATGTTTGTGGCCCTCTTTATGCCTTAGGAATTGTAATATATATCTCATGAGTGTATAGTGAACCTGTCTTCCCTATTTGGGAAGGGACACTTCTCACTTCTACTTCACTCGGTGCTAATATAAACTCCCTTTTGAAATGTCTTTTTTTAACAATAATAACTTAGATAGGTGATTGGGGACTACCCCTTATATATTCATAGTCATTATCTCAATAGGAATTGTATGAGTAGAACTTTTCAATACAATCCTCATACGTGAGGTAAGCACATTAACATCACTAAATCACAATATGGTACATAGGAAATTCTTAATCAACCTTATATCATCACATCTTAGCCAACATATCACAAGTGATATAATCAAGACATTTCAATTCATAATCATACAAACCCTAATAAATCTAGTCATAAGATACACTTCAATTGAACTTCATTACTAAGCACAATTCATCATAATTGAAGTAAAGATCTGAGATTACAAACACTTACCCAATCTCCTTCATAAACCATTATCCAAGTTTTTACCGTAAACCATCAAATCCCACCCAACGATGGGTTTACTATCATCACACTATAATATATAACATAATCTCTAAGTCAATTATAACCATCCTAATTAATTCAATCAAGAGTTCATAATCTAGTCTTAGGGAATTGGGTCAAATTCATCATCCCTACTACATACAATGTATAATCATCAAGACCCAACTCCATTAATCAATAATTTATCATAATATAATAATAATAACCAATTGAAACCAACAACAACACAATTAGGAAGGTCAATTCCGAAATTGGAAGAAACCCATAGTGAAATCATCATTTTGAAATCAATTTTGGAAGAACCCTTTGGGGAAAAGAATTCCAAAGGTGAAAGGTTCCCATACATTGATATTTGTTGAATATAAATGGAATAAAATTGACTTTTTACTTCCCAAAAGACCTTTACATAGTTCTCCAATGGTATTTTTTGTGGGAGAGAGAATGTAGAGAGAAGAAAGAGAAACTTGAGTTTTGGAATTGTGGGAGTTGGGTTAGTTTAATTAGTCTTAGGTCGTCATATAAATCCTTAATTAACTTCATTAGACCTCCCTTATACCTTAATTAACTAAATAAAAAACTAACAAAATAAATAAACCAACTTAAACTCACAAGTGAAATAATAGACTTGACCTACAAGATCCCGACCTACGGTTTGTAGATCAGTCGACGGGCCTTGCACCAACTATCCTGCAGGTCCCTTGAATAGTTCAAAGAGATTTATTTTTGGGCATTTTTGAAAAATGGTTAAGTGTTGGTCAACGGAGGCATCGACGCCCCGCCGATTCAACTATGCCCTATTGCCTGCAACCGTAGAAGGACACTGCTTATTGATAACTTTTTTGCCAAAATGGAAGGGTCTTCTTCAAAGACCCTTAGGGTGTCCTTGGGGAGTTGTAATTGGGAGTTTTATCCCTAAGCATACTATAAAACTAGTTGAAACATTTCCACGATTTTTCATCAATTTCTGACTCCTAAAACCCCGTGAAATAGGCTAAGGCACACTCCCACCTCTTTCACAATTCACCACATGTCATGGACGTTCCTTGAAGTCTTAAATCTAAAACTTACTAAATGAATTATGTACCTTATTTTTTACCTAAAAAAGTGTTACAAACCTTGGACACTGATGTGAGTCTCTACAATAGGTTTGGGATTTTCGGAGTGTTATAATAATAAGGCCATAGTTCAACTTTATATATTACAGTTCAATTCATCAATACTAATAAAACCTTACTCATAATAGCCAATTCAATCCTACTAGTACAATTTACATGTTAAGCCCCATAACCCCATACATACAAGGAAAACCATCAAGAAGATCACAAGCATTGTCCCTTACTTCATACATTCACATAAGTGAAACAAACATCATATATAATATTTTAGACCAACATCAAATATATAGAGTAAAACCAACATATATTCATTCATAATAAGTATACATAAGGAACCTCTCCCAGAACCCCTGTTAAGACCCACTTGCGCAGTGTATCGGTAAAGTCCCATATCCTTACCTACACTGAGTAGCATCCCTTATGTAGTCCTAGTTAGTGTTCATCTTCTTACTTTCGTTCATTTATTTTAACATTAGAGTAACTTTTTCATAATCGACATAGACCATGTGAGATACATGGAATCCAGTGTATTCCCTCATACCAAAAGGAGGGTGTGCTACTTGCCAAGGTAAGACATAAAAAATCGTAATACCATCTACGTGGATCGACCAGCAAAGATTCCTATGGGGGCAACATAGATAAGGAACTAGGAGGTTGTTTCTAAAAAGCCTCTTTATTCTTAATAGAATTTTAGTTTCCATCTCATGAGATCATCAGGTGAGCCTTCCTTACTTTTTGAATGAACACCTGTCATTGTTAAGTTCACTTAGTGCTAAGCTAAATTCAAATTTTGAAGTGTCTTTAGGTCTTTCTTAAACACCAATCCATAGTATGAGTCTTAGGATCTTATACCGTCATATAAAATGTACATAGATCATAGGTTTTAGGATGAGAAAGACCTTTCATCACAAACCCAACATCATGTGAGAATCATCCTTCATAACATAGTCATAAGACGTGTGTAGAATTACCTTCAATTCCATATAGCAACATACAAACTATCATATCACAATCATCACACTAATGTCATGATGATAAATTCATAAATCCATCATTCATACTTCAAGTAATCAACCTAACCTAAGATAAACCAACAATAATACAATAGCATGTTCATAACCTTGAAGGTCTTACCCATGCCCTTCAAGATACCCATTCAAGACTTCATACAAAATTAATGATATTCATCCACCAAATAGGTTATAATAATCATAAAATAGTTAATTATACAATACAATACTCAATTACATCACCCTTAATCATTATTCAACATAATTCAAGAATTAGGGTTAAAAGAAGGGGAATATTTATCGGTCTTTAGATAATTAGGTAAAAAATCAAATCAATACTTAATATATTTAATAAATATTAATATTCAATTATTATTAATAAATTATATACCAAAAAAATCAAGTTTGAAAGTGACCCTCGAAATTGAGTGAAATCTAGAAATTTGGAAGAACATTGAAATCAATTTTGAAGGAACTTTTGCTGTAACCCTCAAAATGAACTAGATTACACTAAAGCCTATCATGTGTGATATGAGTTATTAAGTTTTTAAAATGATAAATAATATATTTATAAGGAATTTTAAAGATTTTGGAAGTCAAAACGTCAAAGAACGACAAAGACGTTCAGAAACTAGTTTTGTGTGCGCTAGTGTGCCTTTGCATATTTTGTGTTGTTTCATTTATAAAATGATAGGATCAGACTCTAAAATATGGATGGTCATGTTTAGGTCCTAATATTACGGGTAGGAGTCAAGAAGGACCACCCAAAGGGTCCTTGAACAGGACCTAAACGTTTCCAAGACAAGGACAACCCAAACCACGACCAGAAATGATGCCCAGTAGGTCAATTGACACCCCATCAAAAGGGGGCGTGGATACACACATATTTATGAGACATTAGACCCCAAATTAGGGGTATATGGAAAAAACTACAGACCAGCATAATGGTTTTTAGTTACATCGAAGCCACATTATTAGTAGCCATCGTTTGACAGCTGCAATTCCAGCAGGGTCTTGACCAAGTGAGGAGTGAGTTGAGAAATTCAGAACATGTCCTAATTAAATCCTAGACTGTTATTTTTGGTTATTTATGTAATTTTAAGTTATATAAAACACTAAAACCTATACTTAGACTTAATTCTTCAAAATCAAAACCCCAAGTTCAAAAGAAGTTCTCTCCAAACCTCGATGGACGCATAGAGTCAAAGTGAAGCTAGGATTGGAGGTTTCCATCAATTTTTTTCATAAATTTCATGGGATTTATTCAATTAATGTATGGTTATTTCATCATTAAATCATATTTCATTCAAGGAGCCAATTCCAAAGGCTTTTCAAACATGTTCGAAAACCTTGAAATTTTATTTTGAATTCTAAGCACGGGTTCTTGCATAAAAAGTTTTAAATTGACGTTTTATGAAGTAATCAATGTAAATTGATGGTTTTATGGAAAAAATACCATGAATCCATGTATTCCTTCAATTCCTAATTTTAAAAGTGGGTGAATAATCATGGCTTAATAATGTTGAATTCATGTGTAGATTGTTATGGGCTATTGAATTATATATTGATTATTGTTAGGATTGTTAATACTTTGACTCATAGTGTTGATATCCATATTGAGTGTTGTTGGATCATTAATATGAATATATTTTTTGATTAGTCTTTTGGAAATTTTTATTTGTAAGGTCTCTTGTTGGGTGAATTGGTTTAAAAGGCTAAGGAATGGCGATGGTGCCTATTGGAAGGTGGTTAGTTGATATAATTCCTTTATTTTGTATATAATTAATATTGAACTGTTATTGATTGGTACCATCAACTTTTGGTAACGGTGCTTAATTTTTATAATTATTGTGAACATGACCTTGTAGGCATGATTATATGAATTGTAGTGTCATCATGTTATAGCTTGTCTGGATGTACAATTTGAAGGATGATATTGTGTATGTGTATGTGAGAGGTGAAAGTATGATCCCTTTAAATGATGGTATGTAATAATGATAGACTATGTAGAGTATCTGTATTTTGATAGGGGATCTTGTTTAGGTAGACTTAGTTCTCGTACTTGGTACTTGAATGAGTTTATGAATGGAAGTCTAGGTTTGGTAGACCTAAAGTTTGGATCCTTCTATGAAAGACTTATATTGAAACTTGAATATGAAAAGAAGGTTAAAAATGTGGAACCTTGAATATGAAAAGAAAGTTAATAAAAGCCTTGAAGTGGAAGACTATAATGGTTCCCTTTTTCAGTGGAATGATGGACTTATAGGTCGGGTTGATACAACGACACAAAAAAATCTTTATGAATGTCATAAGAGCTATCCAATATAGACCTTGATTGGCAGCCCTAGTGAATCCATTGTTGGAAAAGGTATTATGAGAATGTAAAGCTTAACGATGGTACCTTCTTAATACGTAGTTATTGAACTAAGTCTATGATAATAAAGGCAAAGCACCAAGTGTATATTCTTAAGGGAATAGCTCTAGTTGACTATGATGCCAGATTACAAAGAAACCTTTTGATATCGTCTAAACCATGGGCTTACATGGGATTTATCCTTATTTCTACCCTTGTCAAGTAGAACACCTTCCACGGTGTGGAATCCTTATGACACCGAATGTCATACCTAGCTAGTAGGTATATGTTAGTTAATTTGTATTCTAATCATGTGATATATTCACTCTTGTATGGGATAAATTCTACAACATGTAGGTAGTGGAATAGGATGATATTTACATATGGCACGAGTAGCCCTTTAAAAAGCTTAAGTGAGTTCCCTAGATCTTCCAAGACCAATACGTGAAGTCCCCTAATAGTTTAGTAGTCTATTTTAATGGTTTCAATGAATAATATTCACTCAATGATATATTATGAATAGAAAGTTTTTTTTATCTAGGGTATCTTTAAGGACCACATAGGTCTGCTTGAAAAGGGTGTATCTGCGGTCTCTTCATGTCTTACTCAGGTGAGTCTTGGAGTAACCTTACATAAGGAGTCTAAAATGATGAAAATTCTTACTTGTTGAATGTGGAATATGTCTTATATTTGATTGTATACTTGTATTGTATTTCTTTAACTCCTATGATAAAGGTTCTTATCAAAATAGCATGAAAAGCATATATTTAAGTAAATGTCTCTTTTTTCATGGATTTCTTGCATGTTCACCATACATATTTCATTCAATGTGCTAATTTCATATGGTTTCTCTATTTCTACAAGTGTAGGTGGCAAGTTAGGATTTCTTTAGAAGTTTAAGCTTGGGAAGTAGAATTCTCTCAAGACGCTTCAAATGTCCTCATATGTTCGAGGGCATGGTTTATATTTCTAGCTATATCTTATTAAAGACTTTGTAATAGACTAAGAGTTTCTTGTAATGTGAAGGTAGTGACCCTATGATATTAATAGGTGCCTAAGATGGATTATGACGAGACTTAGTTCTTTCTTATGTTCTATAAAAGAGTTTCCTTATTGACTATTATTCTGAAAAAGGTTTAAATTCTGCACTACTTTTCATATATATGCGATAAAAGAAGTTTAAATACTTATATAAGACCTCCGAGAGGTCGAGTACGCCGTCTGGCAATTAGGGTCTTGTACATAGGTGGTGAGTCGCAACACATCTATAAGAAAGAGGCTATAAGTTTCACTTTCTTCAGTACTCTTCTGTCGTGCCATAAAGTTAAGTCTATAAGTGTCTTTTCCTAATCATTTATCTTGTGTTTATATCATATGAATATAATAAAGATGCCCATAAGAAGAGTGGAAGAAGATGTATTGAATGAGTGAGATTCCCAAGGTGGACAAGCTCCCCAAGGTGAACAAGTCCCTTTGGTCAACCAGGAGAATGAGGTTGTGATGGTTCCCCCGGACAAGACTAATGAGTAGGTTAGAGGGGCTCTCTTTACCCTAGCTCGAGCATTGAAAACTCAAGCAAATAGATATGTGGGGCATAGGATGAATGCTCTTGAGAGTACCATGACCTCTAGGTTCAGGGACTTTGTGAGGATGAATCCTCCTCTCTTTCTTGGTTCTAAGATGGGAGATGATACCCATATATTCTTAGATCTGTTTATAAGATATTAACTGCTATGGGGGTGAATTCTAGGGAGAAAGCGGAATTGGCTTCATACCAATTAAGGGGAGTTGCACAAGTCTGGTACACACAATTGAAAGACAATAGGCCGATTGGATCAGTTCCTATAGAATGAAATGAGTTTAAGAAGGAATTCTTAGAGAGATACATTCCCCGTGAGAAGAGGGAGATAAATGTTGAGGAGTTTATAAACCATAGGCAAGGTAATATGAGTGCCTAGGAGTATTACTTGAACTTTACCCTATTGTCTAAGTATGCTCTATCTTTGGTGGCTAACCCTAGGATGAGATCAGTATGTTTGTGACCGGTGTTGCTACCTTGTGAAAGATGAGTGTTGTACGACCATGATTCATAACGAAGTGAACCTATCTAGACTTATGATGTATCTCAATCCATTAAAGAGTCCAACTTTAGTAGTATAACACAAACTTTGAAAAGGGGTAGATCCGATGAGCCAAACCAACCTAGGTTTAAGAAGTTAGATCCAAATCAAGATGCCTATAATTCTCCTAAGGTTAACCATGAGGGATATGGTGGTTCGCAAAGTGCTAAGACTACTTGTTCTATTTGTGCGAAGAAACACTTTGGAAAATGTCTAGCCGCTAGTAGTTGGTGCTATGGTTGTTGAAAGAACGATTACAAAGTGAGATATTTATCTACTATTTCTTTTAGGGGAGGATATGTCAAGAAAGCTCCTTCTAGTGGTCCCGGTGTTGGTGAACAAAATAAGAAATATTGCCTCCAAGATAATAAGGAAGCAAATCCGAATAAAGGTTCCGATAAGTATTTTGTTATAGAATTGGTGGGTTTTTCTAAAGTGGGGGAGTATGGTCATTAGTTGGGTTTATGGATCTTTTTTCTTCTCTTCTATTCATTCAATCTTATGAATTAGAATTTCCTTGTAGCATGATGCATGTGTTTAGGAGTCTTAGTGAAAATGTGTTTCTTTGATCTCCTTACATTGTGCATATTTTCATGAGTTTACGTTTATATGGTAAAATGATATTAAATGATGATCTCACAAGTTGATGTGCATCTACAAATACATTACCAAAATGTTGCATGAGTGAACTAGTAAGCATTCTTTAAAAAGTGAATTCATGAAAATGTTGCATAATTTTTTTTTATGAGAAATGGACCTAGTTTGCTTAGAAATAATGTAGTGAGCGTAATGATATGTGGAGAAGGAAGTTCCTCCAAATTGTTAATATGGAGTCTTATTGCATGATAAGTTGTAGATGTGGTACCTACCTTCTTGTTGTGTTTTGAGTCTCTTGTTATTTGGAGTTGATATTCCTCTTAACTATGTCCATTTATTTGCTACGATCATGAGCTGCTAGTCTTGAGTCCTTACTCTTGAAAGTGTTTTAGTTTTATTCGAGGAAGAATGTTTCCACATGGGGGAGATTGTTGCAACCCTAAAATGAAATAGATTAAAATAGAGTCTATCATGTGTGCAATGAGTTAATAAGGTGTTAAAATGATGAATAATAGCTTTAGAAGGAAGTTAAAGATTTTGGAAGTCAAAAGGTCAAAGAACGACAAAGAAGTTCGAAAACTAGTCTTATGTGTGCTAGTGTGTCTTTGCATGTTATATGTGTTGTTTGGTGTCTAAAATTATAGAAGGGAACTCCAAAATCTACATGGTCATGTTTAAGGTCAAACCGTGTGGGAATGACTCCCCAAGGACCACAGTAATGGTCATTGAAGAGTTCCCAAACGTTAACAAGAAGCTGCCAAGGACATAGCAAACCACGACCACAAACGACGTCCAGTAGGTCAAATGACGAACCATCAAAAAGAAGTGTTGCTCCTCAGTCAGTCGTGGGATCTTAGCCCCCAAAATGAGGGGTCTTTGACCAAAACTGTAGACCATCAGGACGATGTGTTTAGAGTTCCCTTCTATCATTTTAGACACAAAAAACACAAAAAACATGCAAATACACACTAGGGTCAAACCTTGTCGGTATGAATCTCTAAGGACAACCCTACTGGTCATTTAAGAGTTCCCAAATGTTACCAAGAAGCTGCCAAGCACAACGCAAACCACGACCACAAACGACGTCTAGTAGATCAATTGACGACCCATAAAATAGAAGTGTTGCTCCACACTTAGACGTGGGATCTTAGCCCCCAAATGAGGCGTCATTTAACAAAACCGTAGACCATCAGGACACCTGCAATTTTCGTAGAGTCTCATCCAAATGAGGTTGAATTGGGAAATTCACACCACTTCCTAATTAAGTCCTAGATGGTTATTTTGGGTTATTTCTGGTATTTTAAGTTATCTATAACACTAAAACTTAGACTTAGACTTCATTCTTAAAAATCAAAACCCCAAGTTCAAAAAAGTTCTCTCTAAACTTCCATGGAAGCTTAGAGTCACTGTGAAGCTAGGATTGAAGGTTTCCATAAATTTCTTCATAAATTTCGTCGGATTTCGTAAATTAAGGTATGTTGATTTCATCCTTGACTCTTATTTCAATCAAGGAGCTAATTCCAAAGTCTTTTCAAAGATCTTCAAAACCTTGAAATTCTATTTTGAATTCTAAGCATGAGTTCTTGCATAAAAAGATTGAAATTGATGTTTTACGAAGTAATTAATATTAATTGATGGTTTATGATAAAAAAAATCCATGAACCCATGTATTCCTTGAATTTCTAATTTTGGCCCTAAAGTAGGTGAATTGATTATGGCATATACTGTTTAATTCATTTGTAGATTGTTATGGGTTTTGAATTATGTATTTATTATTGTTAAAATAGTTCATACTTTGCCTTATAGTGTTTATATATTGTGTGTTGTTGGATCATTGATATGGATGGATTGTTGGTTTAATATTATGAATATTGTAATTGATATTGGTAAGCTCTCTTGTTATGTGAATTGGTTGGAAAGGCTTAGGAATAGTGATGGTAGATATTGGAAGGTGGTGAGTTGACCTAATTCGTTTATTTTGTATAGTTTTTATATTGAATTATTATGTTGGTATGATCCACTTATGCAGCGGTGTTAAATTGTTATAATTGCTATGACCATAGCCTTGTCGGTATAATTATGTGACTTTCAGTATCATCATGTTATAGCTTGTATAGATGCACAATGTGAATGATGATATTGTGTATGTGCATGTGTGAGGTGAAAGTATGATTCCTTTATAATGATGGTATTAATGATGATAGACTATGAAGAGTCTCTATATGATGATACGGTATCTTGGTTAGGTAGACTTAGTTCTCCCTTGTTGGTAATTTAATGTTATTGAATAAGTCTATGAATAAAATTCTAGGATTGGTAGACCAAAAGTAGGTACCCTTCCATAAATGACTTTCATGGAACCTTGAATATGAAAAGAAGGTTAAGAATGTGGAACCTTGAATATAAAAAGATGGTTAATAGAATCCTTAAAGTGGAAGTCATAACGGTGCCCTTCTTGAGTAGAATGATGGACGTAGGGGTGGGTTGAATGGGACGACGTGAAACCATCTCTAAGAAAGTCATAAGGTCTATCCAAAATAGACCTTGATTGGCAGCCCTAGTGGACCCGTACTTTGAAAAGGTATTATGAGTTGGTAGATCTTAGTGATGGTACCTTCTCTAATACATATATGTGAACGAACTTAATCTATGAGAATGAAGGCAAAGCACCTAAGTGCATATGCTTAAGGGAGAAGCTATAGCTGAGTATGAGGCTAGAGTACAAAGACACCTTTTGATATCCCCTAAACCATATGCCTACTTGGAATGTGTCTTAGTTATACCATTGGCAAGTAAAACAACTTCCACAGTGTGGGGTCCTTATGACACCGGATTTAATACTTAGCTAGTTTGGTATATGTCGGTTAATGTCTATTCTCATCATATGAGATGTGCACTCTTGTATGAGATAGGTTCTACAAAGTGTAGGTAGTGGAAGGAGATGCTATTTATACATGGCACGAGTAGCCATTGAAAGTGCTAAAATGAGTTCTCTAGGTCTTCCAAGACCATTACTTGAAGTACCCTAATTGTTTTGTTGTGTCTTAAATGGTTTCAATGAATAATGTTCAGATTATGAGATATTATGAATAGAAAGGTTTTTATTTAGGGTAGGTTTGAGGATCACTGAGGTGTGGTTCAAAAGGGTGTATGGACGGTCTTTTCATGTATTACTCAAGTGAGTTTTAGAGTAACCTTAGGTAGAGAGTCTAAAGTGATTAAAAGGCTTACTTGTTGAATGTCTGAAATGTCTTGTATATGATTATTGACTTGTGTTTTGTTTCTTAAACTGTTATGATAAAGGTTCTTACCAAAGTAACATGAAAAGAATATATTTAAGTAAATATCCCTTTTTGCATGGTATTCTTGCATGTTCACCATGGTTAGTTCATTCAATATGCTAATTTCATATGTTTTCTCTATTTCTTCAACTGTAGGTGGTAAGTGAGGATTTTCTTAGAATTTGAAAATTGCGAAGTAGAATTCTCTCAAGACGCTTGGTATTTCCTCATATATACGAGAACATGGTTTATGTTTCTAGCTATCTCTTATCAAAGACATTGCAATAAACTAAGATTTTATTTTAACGTAAGAGGTGTGACTCTATGATATTAGTATATATCTAAGATGGCTTAAAATTAGACTTAGTTCTTTCTTATTTTCAATAAAAGAGTTTCCTTATTAACTATTATTTTGAAAAGTTTTAAATTCCACACTATTTTTCATATATATTCGATGAAAAAAGTCTAAGGGCTTGTGTAAGACCTACGAGAGGTTTAGTCCGTCATGTGGTAATATTGGGGTGCTACCGGGTCATTACAACCTCTTGGGAAAAGAGTCTCAATAGTGAAAAGTTCCATACCTTTATAATCCTAAGGACTAATGGAGGAAAGTCTTGTTATTGAATATCTAGAGAAGGCTTTATCTTCTTCTTCAATGGAGTATTCAGTTGAGAGAGTTTGACTTTGTTTCGTGAGTATAGTTAGAATGACTTGGGGTATTGGGGTTGGCGTCTTATAGTTAGGTTTAGTTAGTTAATTATGTCACTAACTACCCTTTTTTAACCCCAATTTATATAACTAACTCGTAATAGGACCCTCAACTTAAATCTAAAATTCTAAAACTAAAGGGACCTAAGGCCACCACGTACGGACCGTACGTGGTGTGACGCCCCCTACTGCATGCCATCGTTCCTATACTAGAGGGGAAATGGGGGAGGCATTTCAGGGAGACTGTCTCAACCCACGAGCTTGACCTATGGGGCGTTTTTCCAGTGGTGGTCCATCACTGCCCCATGGAGGTGGCTGCTACATTTTGGCAACTTTTGGTCAAATGTTTGGGTCCTCTTCAAGGACCCTTGGGGTGGTCCTTGGGGTTCGTACCAGACGTGTTGACCGTGGACATAGTATTTACCTATAACATTTCTACAAGGTTTAACTATTTTACAACACTTCCCAAACCTTATGAGACTAAAAACTAACATTAAGTCATATTTACTAGTTTCTGAACGTCATGATCGACTTTTAGACTCTAATTACCTCCTAGCAAAGTTAATTACATTATTTTAGGTCTATAAAAATCATTTGAACCATTTTTAATTCATTATTAATAATGAAAGTCCCTAGCTTAGGTCATTGGGTTTCCAGGGTGTTTCACATCTAGTATGCGATTTTCTTCATTTGGGACGTGATTCAAGAACACTTGATAAAACCTTTCATGTAAGAAATAATCATATTGCTGATATGAAGATTTTCTCTTTAAATTGTATGTCCCCAAGAGTTGATTGATTAATGATTGAGAATCAACATAGAAGTCCAATTGTGAAATCTTCATATCTAATCTCTTTTCCAGTCCCATAATCAAAGCTTGGTACTAGGTGGCATTTTTAGAAATGTTTCACCTAGAACAAATGAAAATGGTAAGATTAGTCTTTTAGGAGATATAAACAAGACTCCCACCCCTGCACTACCTCGACTCGTACATCGATCAAAGAACATTGTCTATGCCGGTATCCGTTGAATGAAAACACATCTTTATCGAGAAACTCAACTGAAGTTTCTAATTTTCCTCGAAGATGGTGATGAACAAGGAAATTAGCAAGTGCTTGCCCCTTCACATATTTTTGAGTTGTGTATATGATCGCATATTGATTCAACAATATAGACCATCTTGCTACTTTTTGAGGGAACTGGTCGAGTCATTACGAACTTCACGGGATCAACCAGAGAAATTAGTTTTATAGTGTACGCTTCAAAATAATGCCTCAATTTTTAATTGAATAAAGCGATGCTAAGCACATATTCTCAATAGGTGTATAATTTAACTGAGCTCCTATGAAGGCCCGACTAGATAGTACAATTCTTGTTCTTTCTTAACTTCATTCTCTTGACCAAAAAGTGCCTCAATTGGTCGCTCTTGCAATGCAATGTATAGTATGAATGGCTTTCTAGGAGTTGGTTCCCCTAATACAAGTTAATTCATTAAATAAATTTTGATGCTTTAAAAGACATTTTGATCATCTTTCTTCATTAAATGGTTGAAAGGTTTGTATCGTCCAGCCAGGTTCGAAATGAATCTCCAGATGAATGCCAAATTTCCTTGTAGACTACAGAGGTCTCACAAGTTCTTTGTATGCAACATTTTTTGAATGATATCAATCTTTGAGGGATAAACTTCAATTCCACGATGACGAACAATGAATCCAAGAAACTTTCCTGAAGTAACCCCAAATATGCATTTGAGTGAATTCATCTTCGATTCAAATTTCCTTAACCTTTCAAGCACAATTAGAACGCCTTCAGATTTTGTTCCCTGTTTTTCATCTTTACAACTAAGTCATGAACATAGCATTACACCCTCTTATGAATCAAGTCATCAAATATGTTTTGCATTGGACGTTTATTGGTGGCCCGAATATTATATAAACAAAAGGGTATCACTTTGTAACAATAAATCTTTTTTTGAGTTTGGAATGCAGTGTATTCTTCATATTTAGGATACATAATGATTTGATTATATCCAGAGGACCCGTCCATAAATGACATATCTTCATGCTCAGTGGTAGCATCAAGCATGAGCTAAATTATTTGTAGAGGGAAGTCATCTTTTGGACATGGATTGTTAAAATCTCAAAAATCAATGCACACACGTATTTGAGAATTCTTCTTTTTGATAGGTATAATATTTGAGATCCACAATGGGTAACTTCACTTCTCGAATAAATCAAGATTTGATGAGCTTATGGACCTCCGCTTTAATTTGTGTTACCAACTCAACGAGAAATACTCGTTGAGACTGATTTATAGGACATGTTCAATTTTTAATCATCAAATTATGAATAGATATTCTTGGAGTATTGGGCAACATTTCCGTGTATGAAATTTTTTTTTTCTTTGAATCAATCGATAACTTGAAGTATTTTCTATCTTCTTTTAGTGTAAGAAGTGCATTAATAAAGATTGGATGTGGATCTTCGAGAGTGCCCATATTTAGTTCCTTGAAGTTGTCTATGGTTGATTGTACGCCATCTTCCAGTAAGGGGGAGCCTCTTGAACATCATAATATGTAGCATCAAAGACTGGACCTTGTTCCACTGTTATCTTATAGGATGATTGTGTCAAGTTTGAATCTTCTATCTGACTTCCCACTAAAACTGTGATAGCTTCATCTTCCTCCTTCTTTGTTTCTCTATGAAACTTATTGGTGACCATGATTGCGCTTATTTTCACATGCAAAGAACCATCGGTGGTGATTTAAAATATAACCATTTTCTTCGTACATGATGGAAAACACTTTGAACTCTTTGTCATCAGTTACATCACAAAAATCTTGATTTTCACGATCCAACGACCTCCTTTAGGATGATGAATCTCTTTGGGTTCCCAAGCACTGAAATACTGAATATTAGAGGTGGTAGCATATTCATCCAGTTGCTTAGAGTATCCTCTTTCATTCTTGCGGCCCAATCTTTCTATTGCACAAATAAGGGGTGTTAATCTTCCAATGCGTTCAAACACCAAAGTCCTTCGTGGTGTTTTACACTCCTTAGATGTCTTTTTATTTTCTATATAGGTCTTGTGGGATGAATATTTTCTTAGATGAAACTGGAAGAGGCTCCGGCAAGCTAAATCCTAACCGAAACCTAGTAGTGGCGACAGGATATCCTTGCTTTCTCAATTGCACTTGAGACTTTGCAAGCCTGTGTAATTTTTCACAAGTAACTTCATTCCTATGTTCTCCTAACTTTACTTGATTTGAGAAGTTGTAACCTGAATTTCAAACAATGTGAAGACCTTTTGATCAAAGTTTTGTCTTATCTTACCAACTTGGGTATTGCCTTTGGAGGCTCAAAAGTGATAGAAAGGACTTGTGCAACTGGGACAATCATTTTCTCCATCAAAGCTTGGAATATTATGTGACTGAGTTCCTTCTATGGTTGTTAGACTTGTTAAGTACACTCCTCTAGTAGTGGTTGTCCCTTTTTTCGATGCTAACGTGGAAGATAGAAAAATATTGGTTTTCTCATTATCAAAATTTGTATGCATGACGGTGAGATCTTAATGGAAACCTCATTCATTATTTTCATGTACATATTGATAGTGACCCATTAAAATCTACTATCTTCGAGATCAATTGAGTCGACGTCTTCATATTTATCCATATTTTCTCTTCCAAAATCTAAATAGAATTTACATCTGCAAAATATGACTCTGTCTTAGTGAAAGGATTAATGTTTGCATCTATTTTGACTGCTTCACCATCTTTCATATACTTCATGCACAGATGTAAATTAGATGACACCACTCCATTTTCATGAACCCAAGGATGCCCGAGCAATAAGTTGTATGATGTTTTATCATCTATGACATGAATAGAAGTATTTGATTTCACGTCACACATAGAAAATCCTACACGAACCTTGCATATGGATCATTGTCCTCCTTGATTTAAACCTTGGATAGTTAGGTTGCTTTTAGACAATTCATCAATAGAGATCCTGAGTTTTTCCAGAAAAATTTTTGGTATAATATTGAATGCCGAACCACCATTGATTAGAATGCGATTAAGATGTTGTTCACGAATAGACCCTATAAAATACAAAGGCCTATTATGTAGCTTAGACCCTATCAACAAGTCATCATTTGTGAATGCAATTGTATCGCAACATATGGCAACTTTTTCATCATTATGATGTTCTTGTGTTATTGTTGGATCATTCTTACCTTTTCTTCCTTTTGTTTTCTCTGTGATGGAAATAACATGTGTTGCACCAATTTTACTACCACAAAAGAATTGTTTAGGAATGAATTTATCCAATTTATTGGGCTTCCAAAGCTTCTGCGATGAAGAACAATTGATCTTTTGGCTACAAGGCTTGAAATATTTTATGGTTGTAGTTGATTCACATCACTTCTTATGTTCTTGTATTAGAAAGTCATATCCAAAGAACTGCTTTTTGTATCCGTTTCTTATGAGTAACCGAAGTCTAACCATCAACTTTATTTTCTTTGTGGTTTTCTATATCTAGTGAACGCTCAAGAATTTTCCTTGGAACATCAACTTCAATAGTCGTTAAACTTCTGAATCACAAAAAGGTGGTGTTTGGAATAGATGGTGACCTTGAGGACTTCTTTTGATTCGGTGCTACACTAACATGATTTGCCTCCGCTATTTCATCTTGATCGTTGATTATTTTTCCTTCATTTACTAACATCATGATTTGTCCTTCAAGATAAAACATTTACTTCCCAGGTGGTAAAGAATGGGATGGAACTTGCAGTATCTAGGATCACGAACCTTATTGATTTATTTGGGCCTATTTGATTTAGGAAGATCAATAACTTTCTTAGCTAGAAATTCCTCAATAATCGTAGGTACATTTGAATCTAGAAATGGGTAGACCTTTGCATCTAACTCCCTTAAGTTTAAACATCGCCTCTCCTCCCTTGAATATTGACTTTGGAGTTCCTCCTCTTATATTTTACTCTTGGTATTTACCCTTTAAAGAAGTTGCTCTCACCTCCATAGATTCCTTAGTTTAGGTCTTTGAGGTCATACGTTTTCTGAACTCCTTCTTTTCTTTTGCCTGATCAGCAAAATAAGATGCCTTCCCATGATTCGCGATGCTCAAATCCATGTCATGCGCTGGTGTGGGAAGTTCTTCAAAAGTTTGTAGTTTAATTTCTTGTAGTATGTATAGAAGTCCCCATGCATCCCCTGAATGCACATTTTCAAAAAAAAAAGATATTTTAGAAAAATGATCTTTGCAGTCTACACTCAATGATCTCCAACGATTGATGTAATCCAGCACAAGATCATCCTTTCTTTGCTTAGTCTCAGTCAAATCTATCTTTCTTATGATTTGGCGAGTACTATACAAACGATTGAGAAATTCTTTCTCGAGTTGTTCCCAACTATCAACGGACTCATGTGTCAGGTTGATATACAAGTCAAATGCATTCCCTTTCAGCAAGCTAACAAATTATTTTATCAAAAGGTCACCATGAGTTCCAACATCGTGGGCGATATGCTTTCTTAGGTTCCCTTGCGATCAAATTGTTGTAGCTTTTGTGATTGATAGTTTTGTGGCATTGATAGACAATCAATCCATTTTGTATATGGTTTGGAGTAATACAAGGAACTTGGTGGTGTTCTACCATATTGAGCCATAGTAGTGTTTTTTATCACGTCTTGCAAGTTTTCATGACCCGAGAGCACCCCCTAGTTATAACGCGGTGTACTTGACCCAAAGAGGTCTCATACAATCCCTTAGCATATTCATCATGGCATAAAATATAGAAAAATGTCAAACAATTAAAACTTTTCTTTAAAATCAAAGTTTCTTATTAAAAATGAAAGAGTATCTATGACACTATGTCTCAAACCATTTCTTTACATAGAATAAAACTATTTAATACAAGACAGAGGGACACGACCATTACAAAAGTCCAGACCATAAAAGTAAAGACAATGAATGACATAAGGTTGAGCCTGCAAATACAATGAGGACTCACCAATCTTCTTTTTCTTCTTGATCTCCTATGAACCTATCCACGAGGATTGAATCCAATATATCCAAATCCTTCACTTACATACAATGTCAAAAGAAGGGGTTAGCACGATAATGTACTAAGTATGGAAGCCATGCATGAGAAATTATAAAACATGCTTTAAAAGGGATATTTCATTTGAAATAATGTTATATGATATTTTAAACATAATCTTTGAAATAATTGGAGAATACAACCAAGAAGGCAACTCGTATACATATCATTATAACATAAGAGATATCGTTACAATAACAAGCATAATCTCCAACATCAATATAATACACATTCCAATATCAAGAATACATAGCCTCCTATCATAATTTAAAACAAGACAAATACCGAGATTATCTCATCATTAAATAGATATTACAACAATAACCCTTAAGATACACTTGCATAATAAGATAACTATCATGCATTAATAATTTATAACATAAGCCAGTATCACATTCACAATCATTTTATAGTAAAGTAATTACCTTCTGCGAAACACTTGTGAAATGTGTGGTTGGAATACCATAATACCAACCCCACTAAGAAGTCCTTTGACGCTACCTTAGTCATGCACTTCACCTTTAGAACTCAATATAATCAATAGTCAATAACAAGAATATAGTCATGTACATTTCTTGAAATACAAGGAAATTTATTATAGTAATAACTCAAACATATCATGCTACAGTTTGATTAGCATCATATCATAAAAATACCACCTATAACCCCCTTTCAAGTTCACTTATGTAATGTACATATTAAGTCCCATACCCCCATATATACTTAATAAAGCCATCAAAAGACATAAGTATATCCTTATACATAATCAACATCATAATTGGTGAAACCAACTTTAACATCATACATAAATCATCATACATAAAGACTCACACAAGAACTCATCTTAGGATTGCATGACTCACACCTACACCATATAAGATAAGGGTATTATTAAGTTGCAACCGGCGTACATGACCTCTCGAAGGTCTTGTACAAGCCCTTTCATATCATTCATCGCATAAACATTATGAAAAGTAGTGTGAAATCAAAAAATTTCAGAAAATAATAAAATATCTTTAATAACCTCTTTCATTAGAATCATAGGAAATACTAAGTCTCAATATCATCAAAGCTTAGACACGAGAATACTTGGGACACGGCCCATACATCAAAATACAAAAATACTTAGTCTATTACAATAATTCAATATAAAAGAAAACTAAGCTAACGACACCCTTGAATCAAGAGAGGACATACTTCAACTTCACTTGAATGGTGCTATAATACAAGCCTTGCTTCCCCAATGCTCTTCACCTACATAAAACTATACAAAATAGAAATATACATATGGAATTAGTACACACACATGTACTAAGTATGGCATAATGCATAAAAAGACGGACGTTTATTCGAAATATGCATATTTTAATTTAAATATCATAATCTAAGCATAATAAAAAAGTTTATTACTTTAGAAACACATAAGAAATCACAAAGAAAATTTATCGGATTTTTAAGGAATACTTTACAGTAAGCTAATTCACTGTTACAGTGAATTCCTTCACAGTTATAGTGAAGTTCCTCAAAATCACCTTGGACACTTTCTAGCATGCAATCTTCTCACTAAAAGCTATACTAAGAATCAATTAAGTATGACAAAGAGATATTATATATATACCCTCTCTAGGAACACCTAAATGATCCTTAAGACCTCCTATAGTTAGACATACACACTAACAATACACAAAACACATGAGCATATATGGTATGACATTCTCCTTACCAATGCTATCAAAAGACTTACTTAAGTACTCCTAGAATAGAATGCCCATACACACTCTTCAAGGTTACCTAAATATTCCTTAAGACTTCGATAGTTTAGATCATGCCTAAAGTATCAACCAACTTCCCTAACTAGAGTCATTCTCAAGACTTCCCTTGATATGACATAAAGAGATCATCCCTTATTCCCCCTTCATACTTAAAGTAAGAAATCCTTAAAGTCACTCTAGATTAGGTAATCATTAATTTACATGCTTTCTAACATAAGTTATTAGTTCATTCAGAGACATTCATCACATAGAAAACATTCAAGTAATGGTCTTGGAGAAGACCAAGGGACTCTCACTAACTTCTTCAAAGCCTAATGATGCAATTCCTAGGTAGAGTCCCATACCAGCATCAAAATTTCATAGAGTTCTCAAATACTAGTAGGCATCCCATAAGATGAGAATAGGCAATAACTGACATAGACTATGATAGCAAAGCATGGAATCTGGAGTTGTAACCAACTCCGGTGGAGGGTATTCTAATTTCCAATGGTAGAACTTGGACACATCCCATGTAGCACATGGTTAAGGAATATGAAGGGTTGACTTTGCACTCTAGCCTTATGTTTAAGTAAAGATACGTCCCTTATCATTCTAACTCAGTGCTAGCCCTTATTCTCATAGAGTAATTTACATTAAATGAGGATATGTAGGGTTTCACCTCCAGTTCATAACCCAATTACATTCACTGTACCAAAAAAGTACCCTAGGGCTGCCTTACAATGGCGAGGAAAATAGATTAATGAATTTACTAAGGATGGTATGATGCCATTCCAGCCAACCAACCCTAAGCCCACCATTCATTACAGGAAGGATACTGTTACGGCTTTCAACATCAAGGTTGATAACCTTACCACTAGGTTTAAGGTTTCTCATAAAGGATATTTTAAACATTCTTCAAGGTCTCATATCATTCATACATACAAGACTAAGAGTCTTTAGCATCCTAAGTCAATAAATCTCATATTCATATATCATTTATGTATCAAGAAGAGGGACTTAAGTCTACCCAAACAAGAAACATCCATACTTCACTTTGTCACATATAGCATATCATATTCAAGCGGAACATAGGCACAACCTTTATCATTTTTAGGTCACCCTATACACTACTATAACATCAGCAATATAGTCATCATAAGACTCAATGACCAGTTAGGAAATAATCATTCATCAACTCAACGACTACACACATAAAGACATGGTCATAGTCTAACATGATCACCTAAATAACATAAATAGAAGAAACCACAATACTCTCACATTTCTTAACATGTAGGTAGATATGATCATACTTCATATAAGCAACTTAACAAGTCCTATAATAATTAAACTAGTACAGACATGGCCATGATCATCAAAATACATAAATTAGTGCCGACAAGGCCACATTATTCACGTAACACCGCCACCATAAGTGGACCACACCAATCACAACATAATGAAAGATATAAATTACATAAAATAAAGACAATTAGGGCAGCGTACCACCTATCAATTCTCACCACTTAATTCCATAGCTCAATCATCCAATTCAATACCAAAAGCCCTTAACGAAGGCCATGATCATCAATTTAATACAAAAATGATAATACTCAAAGAAAATAATTCAATTCAACACAGATTTATTAATCTAAGAAAAACTATACATAAATTGAATACAATTCTTACAACACTCAATAGCTCATAGAAAACTACACTAGAATTCATAAGCATTAAGACAAAATCAATTCAACCTCAAAGTAGTCAAAAACTAGGGTTCATCAATTGCATAGGTTCATAGGTTAATTATGTTGAAATCATTTAATTAACAAAAATTCAATCAATATATAATTCTTTAAAACTTTTAATGCAAGAACCCATGGATATATCATAAAACTGGACAACTTCATCTTTAGATAACCAATCTCTTTGAATTTTGGGCTCCTTGATGAATAGAGTTTCAAGGATCAAAAACCATACCTCAATGATGTTAAACTACCAATTTTATGAAAAATTACCACTCAAACCTCCAATCCAAGCTCTTCCTTGAGTTTTATCTTCAATGGAGTTCTAGAGAATTTCTGTTTTGATTTTGAAGAATCAATTCATCTAGGTATTTAGGACTTACATATATGTTTAAAATACCAAAATACCCTTAATTAACCGCCCAAAGTCTTAATTGTGCGTGAGGTGAATTTACCTCTTCACCCATAGAATTTACATTAAGTTGCGCAGGTGACACACTCCACCCACGACTGGCCATCGACGACCCATTTCCCAATCAACGGACCGTCCTACGGTCCATAGTTTTGGACTGAGGCTTGTATTTTGAAGGTACAACTACAATTACTAAGTGTCAACCTATGATCCTCACCTACGGGGTGTGGACTAACCTACTGGTCGTCGATTGCCATCCGTAAGTTGGGCTGGTTTTGACAGTTTTGGCACTTGTGACGTGTCCTTCCTCAAGGACCCTTGGTTGGTCCTTGGAGACTTTTGACCGGACATTTCCAACAACTCAAATATTTTTATATACGATTTTATGACCTCTCACATAAACGAACACATATAAATCGATGAAACATGCTTAGACAAACAAGGTCATTTCAAGGCAAACATTTCGAGCGTCATGGACGTTCTTGGACGTTTGACCTCCAAACTTCATGAAACTTGACACACTACCTATATTCACTATAATAACTCATATAAGTACCATATAATCACATATAAAAACATATAAGACACATATGTGACTTAGTTGTCGAACATCTTAGTTGTCCCTTGACGTTTTGACTTTCGATTCACCTAAAATATTAGACACTAACTTATATCAATAGTATAAACCATTTTAAGAACTTAGAAGATTATGACAACCATGTTAGGATCTAGTTCACCTAAGTCATTTTTGAGATCTTACATAGGACCCACTTGTGCAATACATCGGTAAAGTCTCATACCCTTACATACACTAACTAGTAACCCTCAAGAAAGCCCTAGTTAGAGTTCATACTTATAGTTAGAGTTCATATTCATATTCAGAAGTCATATTCATATCTTATTTCATATTATTAAAACATAGGGAGATTAACAAGAATCACATATACCATGTAAACTGTATGGAATTCAATATTCTACCCCCACATCGAAAAGAGGTGTTTCACTTGCCTAAGGTGAATCTAACCTAATTATCATCAAGGTGGATCCACTAGATAAGAAACTATATGGGCACAAATTTATGGGATATGAAGATTGCTTCTAGAAATGTTATACTCCTAAGTTACGGGTTTCCACTCATGAGACACTATAGTATGAGACCAATTACTTACGTGAAGGAAGTCATCTCGTAATTATATCCACTCGGTGCTAAATACAATTCCTTTTTAAAATATCATTAAACCGCTAATTATGCATTAGTTCATAAAGAATCTTTTAAGGACTCAACTACTCATATATTGTATACCTCAAAGGTTCCAAAGATGAGTACAACTGTTCAATCAAAGAACCAATAACATGTGAGAATGTTCTTTTGTATCATATTCTTATAGTGCTTAGGATATTGCTATTTGCTCAACATACCAACACTACAATAATTATATCATTGCATTCCTATTCATATATGTAGTAACATATATATTCATATCATATCATAGAATATATAATCATATTATAACATACATACATGTTTATATCATTCCATAATTAATTATAAGTAGGGAAGAGGAACAGGACACAACACAACTATTGATAAATCAAGTAAGCACCTCGGCAAGTGGATTAACAATTCAATATCAAAATATACATCAAGTAATCATCTACACCATAAGTGTATCAAAAATTTCTATAATGTAACTTCAATATATCATACCTTTAAAGATTGTTCTTCATGGCTAAGACTCAAGATCATGTATCACATCCTTGATATAAAACATTCATATAGAATAACTTCATAAACCAACATAACTAATATGATCATAATAAGGTGAGGTCATGTCATTAAGATTTTCTTATAATCAATACAAGTCTATGTGATCTAGTTCCATGATCATCCATCAAGACATAACCATAATCGTTAGAAATAGAGCATGAGATAGAGTGACTTCATAGTAAAATTACCTATTCAATGTAGAGATCCTAGATTATCAATCTATTCCCATAAATGATCCTTACAAGGGTTTAGAATTGAGAAAGAAAGGGAAGAACATGGGTCTTTTTGGTTTTTTCTTAAAAATCTATCAATGCATCATGAATTCACCATAATTGAATATAATCATAAAGAATTATAATTTATAAGTTGAAACGTTTTTAGAAGGTGACTCATGCTTTGGATGAAAACCTTTAATTTGAGGAATTTGAAGAAATAGTTTAAGGGGCTTCTTGGTGAAAGAACCAAGAATAAAGAGCTCTCATACATTAGGCTTAGAATCCTACCAAACTTAAGTTTAGAAAATCCTTCCTTCAAACTTGTTTGATCTTCTTTGTAAGATCCCGAACATGATTTAGGTCAAATAGAGCCTAAAATGGTTTTCATGAAGGTCTAAGGTCCTAAAATGGTTTCTCATGTGGTTATGAGAAAGTGTTTAAAGTATTAGCTGAATATGAAATTAAACGTCAAGGGATGACTAAGTCACTTATGTGACTCATATTTGTTTATATGTGTTTATGTATGATTAGTGAGATTATGAGGTCCATAAATGAATTATTATAGTGTATATAGGAAGTATTTTAAGTTACGTGAAGTTTTGAGGTCAAACGTCCAAGAATGTCCATAACGTTCGAAAGGTTTGCCTTCAAATGACCTTGTGTGTCTAAGCATGTTTCACGACATTTACGTGTTCATTTTGGATGAAATTGATGTGGTAGGTCTGAATTAATAAACGAACATATTCAGGTTGGAAACATCATGGAAACCATTCCTTGAGTCAGGACTGCCCAAGACAGCCCTTAACGACGGAGGCAGTAGACGACTCATTGGACAATCGACGCCCCATCAATAGGAGTCGTGGGTCAGGAATTAGGCATGGGAGGAGGACCTGCCAAAGAAAAGACTCAGACCCAAACCACATACCAGCAGGACGGTCCGTTGGTTGGTAAACATGCCGTCAATGGAAGCATCTGTGAGGGTTGTCATTTACGTAATTCATTTTAATGTACCAATTCAACCCACATCCAAAAAAGAGTTTGGGCTGTTATTAAGGGTATTTTTGGTGTTTTCACATCTATATAAGTCCTAAATGCCTAGATGAATTCATTATACAAAATAAAAACCCAAATTCTCATAGAAAATCTCAAGAACTCCATTGAAGCCAAAACTCAAGAAAGAGCTTGGATTGGAGATTTAAGTGGTGATTCTTCATCAGTTTAGTGGATTAAAATCATTGAGGCATGGTTTTTTCAACTTTAAACTCTATTCATCAAGGAGCCCAAAATTTTAAGAAATTTCAAATGTTTTCAAAGATGATTTTGTCTAATTTTATGATCTATCCATAGGTTCTTGCATAAAAGGTTTTAAATCATTAAATATTGATTATATTCATGTTAATTTGATTATTTTTAACTTAATTAACCTATGAAACCATGTAATTGATGAACCCTAGATTTTGACTACTTTGTGGTTGACTTGATATTGACTAAATGCTTATGAATTCTAGTGTAGTTTTCTATGTTCTATTGACTGAAGTAATAATTATATTAAATTGATGTATAGGCTCTGTTAGATTGTTAAATATATATTTAGTTTACCTATATTCATTTAGTATTATGGATTTTGTATTGAATTGATGTTCATGGCCATGGGTAAGGGCCTATAGGTATTGAATTGGATGATTAAGCTAAGGATTGAAGTTGAGAAAATGGATTGGTGGTACTCTTCCCTAGTTCTCTTCATTTTATGTACTTTAGATCTTGAATTATTTTGTGATTTATATGGTCCACTTATGGTGTCGGTGTTATGCGAATGATGTGGCCTTGTTCGCGTTACTTTATGTATTATAATGATCATGGCCTTGTCAGAACTACATGAAGTATTATGAAGATTTGTCTATCTGATCATGTGAAGTTTGATCATATCTACCTACATGCTAAGTAAAGTGAAAGTATGTGTTCTTTTATTGATATTAGGTGATCATGTTAGACTATGACTATGTCTTTTTTTGTGTAGTCTTTGAATTTGTTCATAATTTTTCCTAATTGGTTATTGAAACTTATAATGACTATATTGATAATGTTATATAGTAGTGTATAATGTTAATTTAACATGATAATGGTTATTCCTATGTGCTTCTAGAACGATATGCTATATTACATTAAGTGAAGTTATGATGTGTCTTGTTTAGGTAGACTTAAGTCCCTCATGTTGATATGTATATAGATGTGAATATGAGATGTCTTGAGTTAGGATTCTAAAGCCTCTTAGTCTTGTATGTATGAATGACATAAGACCTTGAATGACTCTAAGAGGGTCCTTTATGTGAAACCTTGAACCTAGTGGTAAGGTTATGAACCTTGAAGTAAAAACCCGTAATAGTATCCTTCTTGTAATGAATGATGGACTTAAGGTTTATTTGCTTGAATGGCATCATCCTTAAGAAATTCATTAAAATATCTGTCTCTATTGTAAGAAAGCTCTAGGGGACCTCTTTGGTAGGGTGAATATGACTAGGTTAACCTCTTCATGTGATCCTTAATGTGAATTACTCTAAGAGAACAAAGGCTAGCAATATGTGAGTATGGTAAGGGATGTAGCTCTAGTGAAGAACGAGACTAGAGTACATAGCACACCCTTCATATTCCTTAACCATGTTCCTATATGGGATGTGTCGAAGTTCTACCATTGGCAAGAAGAACACCCTTCCGGAGTATGATATAACTCCGAATTCCATGTCTTGCTACCATGGTCTATGTTGTTTATTGCCTATTCTCATCATATGGAATATGATATACCGTAGTGTCACAGTATTTTTATTACTTTTTCCTTAAGTTTAGTGTGTCCAAAAGTCGTTCTGTACTAATTTTTATGTAAGTTTATCTTTATTTGCAGGAAATCTATCTAAAAAAGATGAATGTGGAGGTTTTTGAGCAAGAAATACAGAAAAGTACCACCTACGGAGCTTGTGACAGTTCGTCATGCCCGTGACGGTCCGTAGGTGGCACCATAGTGCAACTGCTGAAGGAAGATGGGGAAGTTTGACCAACTGTGGGATTACGGAGTGCGTGATGGACCATTGTATCCATGATGGTCCGTCCTGCTGGTTCGTCATGAAGAACAGAGAAGTAGTCCCAGTACCCATTTTTCAAGATTTCAAGTGTTATGGAACGGAGACCCCTGACGGACCGTTGTGCCTGTGACGATCCGTCATACCTGCCGTCAAGGGTGATGAAGAGAGCAGCTAAAGAAATTGCACAAGTATAGGACGACAGAGTGCATGACGGCCCATCGTGACCATGATAATCCGTCGTGAGGTCCGTCGACCCAGCCGCGTTTTGACAGATTTCCAGAAAATAGAGTCCTTATTTATTTAGGTTTTTATTTTTTATTAATAATTCGAAAAACGTCCTTTTTTGGGTTAGACTCTTGATTATTTTTAGAATCTTTGTTATTTGAGCTTCTTTTGTCGATTAGACTTGGTGATTATTGTACACTTTTGGAGAATCTTTAGTCTTCAATTAATTGCAGTAATTTATTATTGGTGATTTTTGTTGATTAATCAAGTGAACTTTTGATTTTATTCTTTCTCATTGAAGTAAGTGCATGAATTCTTATATTACATATTTGAATATTGTGATTATGACTATGGGTAACTAAACTCCATAACTAGGGTTGTGGGAACCATAGGTGAATAATGAGATAAAACCTAACTAAAATAACAATTCTAGAATAGTGTCTTGCATGTATTGATAATTCTTTCACTTAGAAGTCTTTTTAACGGATGGCCAACGTTAAAACTCGCCGTAATGCTACTTGCCAGACCAAGAAGGTAGATAATAGGAAAAGAATTATCAATATAGATTTAGTGTATACTATCTAATAGGCTAGTACTAATTGGTACGAGGTAATAACTTAGTCAAATATCGAATACGATGCTTAATATGAGGTAAAGGTAAGGGTTAGTATAGCAACACACGTAGCCGGACCAAGGTGCGGAGTGAAATTTTCTAGATGTCTGACCAACGATTTAGAAATACATAACTTATCACTTTGCATGCAAGATACTAGGAAATAATTTTTATAGTTAGAATTATCAAGTTATAAACCTGTGGGGAACACGTAAACCCTAGTTATTTGATTAATTGATTAAACTGCAACATTTGAAGTGGTTAGTTGTCTCCTTTAAGTTAGCTAGTTATTTCATTCATTTAGAAGTAAAAAAAAAACCCTTTTTATTGTCTTTGCTTTCCAAGGATATAATTGACTAAGTAGTAGTAATAATAGTTTGAAGTTAAGTCTGAACTATTTTCCTCGTGCGTCCGAACCTCATTAGTTGGGTTCTTTACTTGATACGACCGCTTTACATCTTATTTGAGAAGTAAGTTTGAGCATATAAGAATACCTACTAGCATTATAGAAGTTCTATGAATTTTAGGTGGTGGTATGGGATCTTATCTAGACATTGCATAATTGGTTTTGAAGATTTTAGTAAGAGTCCCTAGGTCTTTTCCAAGACCATTACTTGAACGCCTCTATGTGATGAATGTTTCTTAATGAACTAATGACTTATTTGAGGAAGCATGTAAATCAAGGAGTACCTAATCTATTGTGGCTTTAAGGATTTCCTAGTTAAAGTGTGAAGGGGGCATAACAGATGATTTCTCTTCATTTCTAATCTAGGGAAATCTTGAGATTGTCCCTAGTTAGGGAAGTTGGTTGATACTTAGGCATGATCTAAACTTAGGAAGTCTTAAGGATTATTCAAGTAGCCTTGAAGAGAGTGTATGAGCGTTCTCTTCTAGGAGTACTTAAGCAAGTCTTTGATAGCCTTGCTAAGGAGAATGTCATATTATACATGCTATGTGTTTTAGTGTCTTGTAAACGTATGTGTCTCATTATAAGTAGTATTGAGTATAATTTAGGTATGCTTAGAGAGGGTGTATGAGCGTTCTCTCTTTGTATTACTAAAGTGAGTCTTAGGATAAATTTTAGTGGGGGAATTACATGCTAGAAGATCCCTAAGGTGAAGCTGAGAAAACTCACTGTAACAGTGAAGTATTTCACTGTAAGGTTACTTTAAAAATGTGATAAATTGTGTATGTTATTATTATGTGTTCCTAATGTGTTAAATGTTTTTCTTATGCTATTATTATGATATTTAATTCAAAATATGCATATTTCCAATAAATCTCCATTTTCATGATTTTATGCATTATGTCATACTTAGTACATATGTTTGTACTAATTCCATATATATTTCTATCTCTGTAGTGGCTGGTAGGTGAAGTGAATCGGGAAGCAAGTCTTGGATTATAGATATCATTCAAGTGAAGTTGAATTATGTCCTCTCTCAATTCGAGGGCATAGATATCTTTGGTTTCTTTCATATTGAAGTATTGCAATAGACTAAGTATGTCTATATTTTCATGTATGGGCCGTGTCACAAGTATTCTCGCATCTCAAAATTGATGAGATTTAGACTTAATATTTCCTATGATTTCTAATGAAATATGTTATGAATGATATTTTAATGTTTTGGGAAAATTTTTAATTCTGTAGTAACTTCTCTTGTGTATATGCAATGAATTATATGAAAGTTCTTGTACAAGACCTCCAAGAGGTCAAGTACGCCGGTTGCGACATAAGGATACCCGAAACTTCTAGTGGATGCATGTGGGTCATGAAAAACGTGGTAACAAAGCATAGGTTATGAAAGTAGTCTTAGGAATCCAAAAGTCTCATCAAGTCACGTTTAGTAGAGTCTTGTTCATTGGAGGGAGTCGCCACACAACCATGAATGAGAGGCTATTGGATGATAGAGTTTACCCTTCTTTTCTACTCTTATGTCGTGATGCAGAGTAAAAGTTATGAATGTCCTTAATGTGTTTCCTTGTGTTTCTAGGAGATGAACACTAGAAGGATGGCCGCTAGAAGGTTGAAGAAGGGAAGGGTGAATGAGAAAATTTCTCCTCAAGATGAGCAACTTGAGCAAGTTCTTCAAGTAGGACAAGGAGTCTGAGGTGCTCAAGATGCTAAAGTACCTCCTTAAGGTGATCAAATCCCTATTGTCGAAGGATGTAATGATGTTCTGGTGGTTCACCCGGAAATGACAAATAAAATATTAGAAAGGCTTTGTTTGATTTAGCCCAAGCAATGACTACTCAAGTGAATAGGAGTATGGATCCTAGGGTGATTATTGTGGAGAGCACTATGACCTATAGTTTGAGAGACTATGAGGATGAATCCTCCTTTCTTAGCTCTAAGGTGGGAGAGGATCCCCAAGAGTTTCTTGATGGTGTATATAATCTATGGAGTGCTATGAGGGTTACTTCTAGGGAAAAGGCGGAGTTAGATTCATATCAATTGATTGATGTTTCTCAAGTGTGGTACACTCAATGGAAGGATAATATGCTGGTTGAGTCGGGTCCTATTGAGTGGGAAGAATTTAGAGAAGCTTTTCTATGAAAGTTTCCTCGTAAGAGGAGGGAGGTAAACATAGATTAGTTTATCAATCTCAATCAAGGAAATATGAGTGTTGATTAGTACTCTTCGAAGTTCTCAATGTTGTGTATTTATGAACCATCCTTAGTGTCAAACTCTATGGATTAAAAGAGTAGGTTTGTGACCGGGTCGCCGACTTAGTGAGGGAAGAATGTCATACGGCCATGCTCCATGATGATATGACCCTAGCTAGAGTCATGGTGTATTCTCAATCAATTGAAGAATCTGAACTTGGTAGGATTTCTAGAAACTTGAAGAGTAGTGGGTCTAGTGAAAAAAGTGAGCCTAGATCCAAGAAGAAGTTTTCAAGTCAATATGAAACTAGGTGTTTTAAAGTGAAATTTGAAAAAGGAGGTGGTTCTCAAAATGACAAGCCTATTTGTGCTACTTGTGTAAAGAGGCACTATAGGGAATGGCTATTGGGTACCGAGAGTTGTTTTAGATATGGTAAAGATGGACATAAGGTGAGATATTGTCCTAATATTGCTTCTAAAGGAAAAGGGGGTAAGCAAGTTACTCAGAATGTTCCAAAAGATGATGCTCCAACGAAGTGGCGTTTCTATGCACTCCGGACTAGAGGAGAAAAACCGGATGAGGGTGATGATCATGATGGTAAGTTCTTGTATTCCATTTTAGTTATGAGTTCCTTATAAGTGGGGGAGTATGGTAAGTAGATGGTCATAGAAGCATGTTATATTGTTGCACTGTGTTTAGGAGTTTTGTGGAATTGAATTTCATTGATTCCTTGCATTGTGCATTTCAGGAAATTCTAATTATGTTATAGAATGTGTGTATACGGCTTGATATTGCATAGTAGCATGTTTCTATCTTGAATGGCCTAAATGTTGCATTTTTGTAAATCGAAAGCATATCATTGTAATGACTACCAGTTCATTGTGAAGATATTGCAAAATTGACTAATTCATTCTTTGGTTTAAAATTGTTGTAATGTGGTTAGAACTGATGTATATAAGTATAAAAATGAATAAAAAAGATGAGTTTTTGCTATTTGAAATGAAGGATGTGAGTTTTATTGAATAAGGAGTTGTAGACTTGTATCTAACTTCTTGTTGTGTTTTGATTCTCTTAATTAAGTGAAATTGATATTTTTCCTTGATTATGTGTTGTATAGTGAGTTAGTGGTATGGTCGAGAATTGATATTTTTCCTTAAGGATGTGAGTTTTATGGAATATGTGTTGTATTATGTGTTCGGAGAGTGGCAAGTGTCATTTGAGGACGAATGTTGTCCAAGTGGGGGAGCTTGTAAGATACCGAAAATGACTTTGGTGAACTAGATCCTAACATGGTCTTAACGAATTTATAAGGTCCTAATATGTTTTATCATGTGGTTATGTTGCAGTTTCTAAAGTATATGGTGAATCGGAAGTAAAACGTCAAGATACGACTAAGACGCTCGATGACTAAGTCACCTATGTGCCTCATATATGTTTATATGTGTTTATGTGTTATTCATAAACTTATTAGGTTCTTAAATGGATCATTATGGTGTATATAGAAATTATGTCAAGTTTCATGAAGTTTGGAGGTCAAATGTCCAAGAACGTCCATGATGTTTGACAGGTTTGCCTTCAATGACCTTGTGTGTCTAAGCATATTTCATCGAGTTTTCCGTGTTTATTTTGGATAAATTGATGTGGGACGTACTAAACACGTGCTATGAGCATATTTGGGTTGGAAATGTCTGCAAAAACATTCCCATGGACCATCCAAGGGTCCCTCACGAAGGACCTTTTCCTTGATTCTAGACTGCCCAAGATAGCCCCAAACGACGGAGGCAGTAGACGACTCGTTGGCCAGTAAACGCCCTGTCGATGGGATTCCTAGGTCAGGATTTAGGCATGAGAGGAGGATCTGTCAAAGATAAGCCTCTGTCCCAGACCACAGACAAGCAGGACATGAGTTGATTGGGAAACGGGCCGTCTTTGAGTGTTGTCTCCTGGCCAGTTCACTGTACCAATTAACCCCACGTCCAAATAACACTCTGGGAGTTTAATTAAGGGTATTTTGGGTATTTTAAACTTCTATATAAGTCCTAAATACATAGATGAATTCATTCTTCAAAATTAAATACCAAATTCCCTTAGAAAATATCTAGAACTCCATTGAAGCCACAACTCAAGGAAGAGCTTGGATTGAAGATTTGAGTGTTGATTCTTCATCAATTTCGTGGATTAACATCATATAGGTATGTTTTTTTATCCTTGAAACACTATTTATCAAGGAGAACGAAATTCGAAGAGATTTCTAAAGTTTTCAAAGATGAACTGGTCCAATTTTATGATCTATCCATGGGTTCTTGCATTAAAGGTTTTGAATCATTATAGATTGATTATATTGATTTCAATTAGATGATTTTTAACTAAAAAAACTTATGAACCCATGTAACTGATGAACCCTAGATTTTGAATACTTTGTGGTTAACTTGATATATTGACTTAATGCTTATCAATTCTAGCGTAGTTTTATATGGGCTATTTAATGAAGTAATAATTGTATTCAATTGATGTATAGGATATATAAATTTTTTAATCTATATTTAATTGACATAGATTCATTGAGTGTTATGGTTTTTGTATTGAATTAATGTTCATTACCAAGGGTAAGGGCCTATTGGTATTAAATTGGATGATTTAGCTAAGGATTGAAGTGAAGAGAATGGATTGGTGGTACGTTGCCCTAATTCTCTTTATTTTATGTAATGTAGCTCTAGAATTATTATTTGATTTTTATGGTCCACTTATGGTGGTGGTGCTATGTAAATGATGTGGCCTTGTTGGCGTTACTTTATGTATTATGATGATCATGGCCTTGCCGGCACTACTTGAAGTATTATAATAATTTGTGTAGTTGATTATGTTAACTTTGATCATATCTATCTACATGCTAAGTAATGTTAAATTATTTGTTCTTCTATTGGTATTAGGTGATAATGTTAGACTATGACTATGTATTTTTGTGTGTAGTCTTAGAGATGGTGCATGATTCTTCCTAATTGCTTATTTCGTCTTATGATGACTATATTGATAATGTTATAGTAGTGTATAAGGTTACTTAATAATGATAATGGTTATTCCTATGTGCTTCTAGAATGATATGTTATATGTCATAAAGTGAAGTTATGATGTGTCTTGTTTAGGTACACTTAAGTCCCTCTTCTTGATACGTATATGGATATGAATATGAGATGTCTTGAGTTAGGATTCTAAAGGCTATTAGTCTTGTATATATGAATGACATAAGACCTTGAATGATTCTAAGATGGTCCTTTATGTGAAACCTTGAGACTACTGGTAAGGTTATGAACCTTCAAGTAGAAATTCGTAACGGTATCCTTCTTGTGATGAATGGTAGACTTAAGGTTTGTTCGATAGAATGGCATCATATCATCCTTAGGAAAGTCATGAACCTATCTTCGTTACCGTTGTAAGGCAGACCTAGGAGACCTGTTTGGTAGGGTGAATACGACTAGGCTATAAACTAGATATGGAACCTCTTCATGTGATACTTAATGTAAAAATACTCTATGAGAACAAAGTCTAGCACCGAGTGAGTATGGTAAGGGAATTAGCTCCAGTGAAGAACGAGACTGGAGTACAAAGCACGCCCTTCATATTCCTTAGCCATGTGCCTATAAGGGATGTGTCCAAGTTCTACCATTGGCAGGTAGAACACCCTCCATCAGAGTAGGTTATAACATAGGAATCCACGCCTTGCTACCATGGTCTATGTCGGTTATTGCCTATTCTTATCATATGGGATACCTACTAGCATTAGAGAATTACTATGAAGTTTAGGTGGTGGTACGTGATGCTATGTAGACATTGTACAATAGGCTTTGAAGATGTTAGTGAGAGTCCCTAGGTCTTCTCCAAGACCATTACTTGAATGTCCTCTTATGTGATGATGTCTCTTAATGAACTAATGAAATAATGATTTATGAGAGAAAGCATGTAAATGAAAGAGTACCTAATATAGAGTGACTTTAAGTATTTCCTAGTTAAAGTGTGAAGGGGGCATAAGGGATGATCTCTTCATGTCTTATCTAAGGAAGTCTTGATAATGACTCTAGTTAGGGAAGTTGGTTGATACTTTAGGCATGATCTAAACGTAGGAAATTTTAGGATTATTTAGGTAACCTTGAAGAGGGTGTATGGGCAATCTCTCTAGGAGTACTTGAGTAAGTCTTTGATAGCCTTGGTAAGGAGAATGTCATATTATATGTGGTATGTGTTTTACTGTCTTGTAAACGTATATGTCTCATTATAAATAGTATTGAGGATCATTTAGGCATGCTTAGAGAGGGTGTATGGGTGGCCTCTCTTTGTAATACTTAAGTGAGTGTTATGATAACTTTTGATGGGGGAATTACATGGTAGAAGGTGCCTAAGGTTAAGTTGAGAAAGTTCATTGTAATAGTGAAGGAGTTCACTGTATGGTTTCTTTAAAAATGTGATAAATTGTCTATGTGATTTCTTATGTGCTCCTAAGGTGTTAAATGTTGTTCTGCTGCTATTATTATGATATTTAAATCAAAAGATGCATATTTCCAATAAATGTCCATTTTCATGATTTTATGCAATAGGTCATACTTAGTACATATGGTTGTACTAATTAAATATTTATCTCTATTTATATAGTGGTTAGTTGGTGAAGTGCATTGAGAAACAAGGCTTGTATTAGAGGCAATCATATAAGTGAAATTGAATTATGTCCTCTCTCGATTCGAGGGCATAGTTATCTTAGGTTTCTTTTATATTGAAGTATTATAATAGGCTAAGTATGTCTATATTTTGATTTATGGGTCGTCTCCCAAGTATTTTTGTGTCTAAGTTTTAATGGGATTGAGACTTAGTATTTCCTATGATTTATAATGAAAGATGTTATTAAAGATATTCTACAGTTTTGTGAAAAGTTTTAATTCTGCACTACTTTTCATTATGTTTATGCGATGAACGATACGAAATGGCTTGTACAAGACCTCTGAGAGGTGAAGTACGCCGGTTGCGACCAACTGATGACCAAAACTTCTAGGGTATGCATGCGGGCCGTGACATTCTTCTAGGTCTTCAATGGAGGTTTTTGAGAGACTAGTTTTGGAAAAACTTTGGGGGTAATGTTAGTTATGATTTGGGGGTCTTGACTTGTGGTAAACTAATGGATTAGTTTAGGGTTCTATAAGTTTATATAGTCCATTAATTAACAACCTAAATGACATCCCTTAACCCTAGCTTAATTAACTAAATAAAAATTTAACCCTCAACGTAATTAAAAACTGCTCACAACTGGCAGCACCTACGCCCCTCCAACTACGGACCGTAGGTGGAGTTTCGAATGTAGATGGCCTCCGTAGTTCGCGTCTGCAACTCTACATTTTTCAGGATCCTTCTAAAATTTTATTATTCACTTAATCCCTTGACATAAGGGGCTTCAACCTATCTATTAACCGAAAGTGGCCATCAATAGGTCACCTCAAAAAGCTGCAAATCGTTTTTCTAGACAGCTTTGGGGGAGTGTTCTGGGTCCTCTTCTAAGACCGTTCGAGTGATCTTAGGATATTTGTAACCGTAACTTTAACCCCTTAACATAGTTTTCAAAATTTATGTCTCACTTCTACAAGTTATAATCCTCAAACAACACTCTAAATTTCAATGACTAGACCCTTACAACTCACTAGTTCAAATGACAAGTTTCTGGACGTTTTAGTCGTTTCTTAAAGTTTGATCTTTAAAATCACCAAACTAACTTCAAAAGACATTTTCATCGTTTGATAAAGTTTTCAACTATAAACAAACTCACATGTGAGGCCCTAGTTTCACCTATTTGATTCCTTTAGACTCTTGCTAGGTCTTACTAGATTTCCGGGTTGATACAGAACTGTTGGACAGATATTACAACAACTGAAGTAGTTCCTTTCACCTTTTGAAATTTTGACTTTCCTAGAGATTCCTAAAATTCCTTGTTTCGTTGATCAAAACCACATGGAAAATTTGGTACATGACTTGACTCTCCAGGTGTTATGGCCTCCACTTGTTCATAAGCTGCGCAATATGAATATTTTTATCAACATCATATTTCTTCAAGGCCTCAATGGATTGCTCAATCATTGCAAGATTCTCGTCGATTTCAGTTGAGTCAGCCATAAAAGTATTGACATTAATTGAATCTGGAGAATACATTAAATCTTAATATTCACCAAAGGTTGAGAAACCTTGAGAAAATTATCCAAAGAATACGGATGCAAGATTTCCCTAGGTGTTGCACTTATGACCATCATATAGGAGTTGTTATTCTTCTTCTCCTTCAAAGAGAAAAATATTCATATTCATCTAAGGCCACTGTTCTTGAACTTATGCCGAGCAACAAGGCCAACTTGACTAAGATCAACCGACACGACATCAGGAGAGTCTGTGTATGAAAAATCACTACTCTTTCGTAAGGCCATTGTCGTCGTTGCAATTGTTGTTACGACCCGAGAATACACCCTAGAAGTTAGGGCATTCTCGAATCGTCACATTGCATACTTGACCTCTCGGAGGTCTTGTACAAGACCTTTGATATCGTTCATTGCATACATGTATGAAAAGTAGTGTGGAATTTAAAACTTTTCACACGAATAATATTTCAAAACATCTTTCTTATGAACTGATAGAAATATTAAGTGTCAACATAAGCCAATCTTAGACTCAAGAATATTTGGGACACAACCCATAATCAAGTAAAGAAAACATAGTCTATTACAATACTTTTAATAAAAGAAACGAAATATAGTAATGTCCTCGAATCAAGTAAGGACATACCCTAACTTTGCTCGAAAGAATCTTAGTTTCCAAGCACCTTCTTTCTACAACTTCAGATATAGACCAAATGTACGGAATCAGTATATTATATGTACTAAGTATGACTTAATGCATAAAAACATAAGAAACGGGCATTTTTACCAAATATACTCTTTTTAAGTAAAATTTCATATCACAATATAGAAGAACCCCATATCACATGGCTTCACATATAAGTCACATATCAGAAGATAACATCAAGAACACATCAAAAACATAAACATGAGATCCTCCTACCAAAGGTGATTCTATGACTCTCTTGAATGAGTTATGAAAGGACCGCCCATAGAATCCTTTCACACACACCTAAGAGATCCTTTATATTACCTAATCCATTTCATTTATTAAACTCCCAACCTAGAATTAGTCTAAGACGCACCTAAGAAAGACAATAAGAAAACGTCCATATACCCTTTCCAAGCCTACCTAAGCAATCCTGGAAGCTAGTCTAGATAGATGACTTTTCATTAACATACCTTTAATTAAGTCATTATGTTCATTAGACCTTTTTGGAGACTTTCCACAATTAAGTACTTTCATTGATTGGTCTTAAAG
Source organism: Solanum chilense (assembly GCA_032847665.1). NCBI lineage: Eukaryota > Viridiplantae > Streptophyta > Magnoliopsida > Solanales > Solanaceae > Solanum > Solanum chilense. The sequence goes on along the minus strand of JAPDHL010001909.1, from coordinate 6,993,591 downwards.
AAGACCTAGGGAACCTACATACTAACATCTTCAACCCTAATTGTGCAATGTCTATATAGCGTCCCGTACCACTACCTAAACTTCATAGAAATTTTCCAACACTAGTATGTATCCCACATGATGAGAATAGGAAATATCTTACATAGACCATACTAGTTAGGCATGAAATCCGGAGTCAACCCTACTCCGATAAAGGGTGTTCTACTTGCCAATGGTAGAACTAGAACACATCCCATGTAGGCACATGGTTAAGGAATATCAATTGTTTCTTTGTACTCTAGCCTCGTCATTCAATAAAAGCCATTTTTAAGCATACTCACTTGGTGCTAGGCTTTGTTCTCATAGATTAATTTAGTAGAGGAGCATACGAAGAGGTTTCATATCTTGTTCATAACAAAATCGTGACACACCTTATTAAAGAGGTCCCCTAGGGTTTCCATACAATCGTTAAGAGGATAGCTCAATGACTTTCCTAAGGATGATTTCATGCCGTTCAAGCCAACCAATCCTAAGTTAACCATTAACACGAGAAGGATACCATTACGGTTTTCAACTTCAAGAATATCATAATCTTGTTTTTAAAAGGTTCCACATGACTTCTTTTTTATATTAAAGATCATATTCCATTGATATATGCATTCATGACAAAGGTGCTTTATTCTGTCAAGGATTCATATTCATATTCTTAATGTATCAGGTAAAAGAGATAATCCACCTAAAAAGATACACACATTATCTTCATATCACATATAAAATAGTGTTCGAGTATCATAAAGGAATAACCAAGTCAACTTATCAATATACATTAGTAACACAACTAGAGACACCACCCTAGTCTATCGTTATCCCATATAGTCAATTAGGAGAGTTTAATATCAAACATACACATATATCACATAGTCCTTCACATTGATCATATTCAAGTCATAACATGATAATATCACTGTTCATAAAGTAGTGCCAACAAGGTCATGTACAATATAATTTATAAAGTAATGTCGTATAGGCCACATTTAACACATAAATATCGCCACCATAAGTGGACCATACAACCCAACAATTCAATGTCCATACCATACAATATAAAGGGAATTAGGCCAATACCATCATTCCATCAAGAACACCTCCACTCCAAAGCCATTCCAACCAATTCAATTTACAAAGGCTCTTACCAATATCCATACACACCAATTCAATCTAATAATGAAACTATACAATTGATATATAAAGATAATCTATGAAAATCATCCAATTAAGGCAGCCATAACAATTCTAATATAATTCATACATATATCAATAGCCCATAACAATCTACGTAAGAATTCAATACTATTAGTCATGATCAAGTCACTCATATTGGATCCAAAATAAGAGTTCATGATTTTCATGGGTTCATAGAGATTTTAGACTTAAATCATTGCATAAATATCAATTCAATACTAAAACATTAATTCAAAACCTTTTATGCAAGGACCCATGGCTAGAATTCAAAATAGAAGGTTTCATGTTTTTGATCATCTTTGAAACCATTTGAAATTGACTCATTTTATAGAATACAAGGATGAAGCACCATACCTCAAAATATAAGGAAATCCCACCAATTTTGATTGAGAAAAAGTTTGGAAAATCAGTCTTCTTCTTTGGAGCTTCAAAGCTTTAATAATGGAGTTTTAGAGAAAAGGAATGGAGAGCTTTTGTTTTGATTTGATAGGTGAGTTTAGGGGTTTAAAATGACTCAATAACCATCAATAAGTTATCAAAGAACTACACAAAAGACCCCTGCACTTCTTGGACATTTTAACCAATCAATATTTGACTAAAAATCAACCCGACCGAAATTGGGAGATCACTCCATGTCGCGGAGGCATTTTTGATTCTTGGTTATGGAAAATTTCAATAAATAATGGTTTTACATGTCCCCAAGTTTCAGGGAAAAATTTTCTCTTCTGAATGATGGCTGCACGAGGCACAGCCACTGCCGATTCTTGGCTTGCGCGGCAGCTTGTTTGTACCATGTTTGGGTCCTCATTGGGGACCCTTAGGCTTGTCCCCGGGACGTCTTTCTTGGAAGTTTAGACCCTTAGCATGTCATTATATGTATAGGAACCATCTATACTCAACACCCTCAAACCATCCTTCAAAACTCCACTACTCAACACCCTCAAACCATCCTTCAAAACTCCACTACTAAACACTACGACACACTAGTTCAACTTCGACTATTTTTCGGACATCTTGGACGTTTGACCTCCAAAAACATCCAAACTTTATACTCTTCCTATAAACACTGTTATTAACCATTTTAATACCTGAAAACATCATAAACAACATGTTCGGATCTAATTCATCCTAGCTCATTTTGAAGGTGTAACAATACTCCCCCACTTGGAAACATTCACCTTCGAATGTCACTTAAAACAATTTCAAGAGTAAGGACTCAAGACTAGAATATCATAAAAGTACTACATCATACTCACATCTATAGGGAGAACATCAAATCTAGATAACAAAGAGACTCAAAACACAACAAGAAGGTAGGAACTACATCTACAATTCATCATGCAATAGGACACATTTTTTATTTCATAAAGGAGGAATTTCTTTATCCACACATTATTATTCTCATATAAATAAATTTTGTACACATTACAACCATTTTCAATAAAACAACAATTTAGTCAGTTTTGTAAAAACTTCACAGTGAACTACTAGCATTACTGTGAAACATGCTCAAATTTTTAAAAATGCAACTCTTATTCAACTTATGAGGGAAGCATGAAAATATGAGAGACAAAACCATATAAACTCATTTTACAACATATTCATAACTTAATGAAATGCACAATGCCAGGAATCAATAAAATTAAATTTCAACACGACTCCTAAACACAATGCAACAAGTTAGTATGACATTCTATCTCTCAATCTTGAATTGAATAGAATATAAGAGACAACAAATCACAACTCTACTACTCACCATACTCCTCCACTTGGGAGGAACTCATATCAACCAAATAGAGAAAACTATAACTTACCAACATCCTACTACGGAGCATAGAGAGGAACTTGCTTGGCCTTCATTCCTCTAGCCGCAATAGTAGGACAATCCCCTAATCCTATGACCATCCTTACCACAACCAAAGAAACCATCGCTACCTACTAGACACTTCCCATGGTGCTTCTTCCCACAAGTAACACAAGTAGGCTTAACAATTTGAGAACCATCACCTCTCTCAAGCTTGCCCTTAGTATCACTATCCCCATCTTGATTTGAGGCTATCTAATTAAACTTAGGTTGGTTTTGCTCATTGGACTTACCCCTTTTCAAAATCCTAGTGATTCTCCTATGATTGGATCCTTTAACATCCACCTTACCTTTCTTATGGTCAAAGAACTCTCAAACCTTCAACCCCCCTCTTCTCATGGGGGAAGTACTTTCCGAAAGCCTTATAAAATTCTTCCAACTCTATGGGACCCGATCAACTGGCCTATTATATTTCAATTGAGTGTACCATACTTGAGAAACATCCCTCATTTGGTATAAAGATAACTCCTGTTTCTCCCTAAAATTCACCTCCATGTAACTCAACACCTTATACACACAATCAAGAAAATCCTGGGGATCCTCTCCCTCCTTAGAGCAAAGAAAATTATGAGGATTCATCCTCACACACTCTCCCAATCTAGAATCCATAGTTTTTTCTAAAGCACTCACCCTAGGCTCAATATCTCTATTCATATGAGTTGTTATGACTCGATATAGTGTAAGAAGAGCCTCTGGAATCTTTTCATGGGTAATGTCCGAGGGAATGGCCATAACCTCATCCCCTTGACCCACTCTAAGGACTTGCTCATTTTGAGCAACTTACTCATGCACTCCTTCATCTTCCCACCTTCTTGCAGCCATCCTTCTAAAATTCATCCCCTATAACACAAGGAAAAACATTAAAAAGGACAATCATAAACTTTTACTCTACGACACAACACTAGAGCAGAAAAGAAAGGAAACTCTATCGTCCTATAGCCTCTTTCTCATAGATGTGTCGCGACTCACACCAATGAATAAGACTCTATTATACGTGGATTTTATGAGCCTTTCAATCGTATAGACTACTTCATAACCTTATGCTTTGATACAAAGTTTGTTATGACCCGAGAATACACCCTAGAAGTTAGGTCATTCTGGAATCGTCACACAGCGTATTTGACCTCTCGAAGGTCTTGTACAAGCCCTTTGACATCGTTCATTACATACATGTATGAAAAGTAGTGTGGAATTTAAAACTTTTCACATAAATAATATTTCAAAAACATCTTTCATATAAAATGATAGAAACAAAGTCTCACTATACGCCAATCTTAGACTCAAGAATATTTGGGACACGACCCATACATCAAGTAAAGAAAACTTAGTCTATTACAATGTTTTTAATAAAATAAATGAAATACAGTAATGCCCTCGAATCAAGTGAGGACATACCCCAACTTTTCTTCAAAGAGGCCTAGTTTCCAAAGCTTTGCTTCAATATGCCTCTCACTTTACACCTACGACTTTAGATATAGACAAAATGTAAGGTATTAGCACATTGCATGTACTATGTATGACTTAATGCATAAAATTATGAGAAACAATCATTTGTATCAAATATGTTCTTTTTGAGTAAAACTTCATATCATAATATAGAAGAACCACATATCACACCAGCTTCACATGTAAGTCACATATCACAAGATAACACCAAGAACATATCAAAACACATAAACATGAGACCCTCCTACCAAAGGTGATTCTAAGACTTTCTTGAGTGAGTTATGAAGGGACTGCCCGTGCAATCCTTTCACACACACCTAAGAGATCCTTTATACTACCTAATATAAGATTATTTCCATTTCATTAATTAAAATCCCTAGCTATAATTTCTCTGAGACTCACCTAAGTAAGACAAGAACAGAACGCTCATACACGCTCTCCAAGCCTACCTAAGCAATCGTCAAAGCTACTCTACCTTTACTTAAGTCATTATGTCCATAATACCATTTAAGAGACTTTCCACAAATAAGTTCTTTCACATAATGGTGTAGAAGAGACATAGGGAATCTACATACAAATATCTTCAAAACCTCATTGTGCAATGTTAGATAGCGTCACATTCAACTACCTAAACTTTATAGATTTTCTCCAACACTAGTATGTATCCGGACATGATTAAAATATCAATAACTGACATAGACCATACTAACTAGGCATGGAATTCAGAGTCTACCCTACTCTGATAAAGGGTGTTCTACTTGCCAATGGTAGAACTAAGACACATCTCATGTCAGAAAATGGTTAAGTAATATCAAGGTTTTCTTTGTACTCTAGCCTCATCATTAAACTAGAGCTACTTCCTAAGTATAATCACTCAGTGCTATCCTTTGTTCTCGTAGAGTAATTCAATAAAGGAGAGCATATGAAGAGGTTTCATGTTACACCCTCAGAAATGAGCTAGGTTATATTAGAGCCTAACATGTTGGTTATGAGTTTATTATTAAGTCCTTAAATGACTAATTATTGTGTTAAAAGGCAGTATGTTAATTTGGAGGAGTTTGGAGGTGAAACGTCCAAGAAGTTATAAAGTTTTGCCTTGAAACGTGCTTGTATGTCTTAGTGTGTTTCAGCTTATGTTATTTGTTTTTTGGAGTACAAATTAATATAAGAGGTTCCTAAAATGTATGCGAGAGTATTTGAGATGCAAACTTTTGGGACAAATTTCCAAGGACCAACCAAAGGGTCCTTGAGGAGGACCCGACCTTTGGCACACAAGCTCCCCAATGCATCAGCTTTTGTTCCTTAGTGAAATAGGTCCACATCGCAGACTTGGTTGTTCATTGGTAAAAACAAATGTCCGCGTTGCGTACACAAAGCATACTCAACTACCTCAAAAATTTTTTCAAAAAAAATCATGCTAGAACAGCTCTGTGTCGAGGACTTGTTCCCCTACGAAAATTACAAAAATGAAAGTTGAGTTTGACATGTCTAAAATTCCAAATAAGTACGGGGGTGTTAGTAAACCACTTTTAATACCTATTTAACCAATTTCCCAAGTCAAAACCCCAACACCCAATAAGAAAAATCAAAACCCCAAAACTCTCATCTCTTCAAAATTCTCCCAAAAGCTCCATTGGAGACCAAAACTTGAGATCAAGATAGGGGATGGATTTCTATGGTTTCTTCTCCAATTCTTTAGGGTATTACACATCCTTCATCATTAATTATCCATTCATCTAAGGAGTTCAATCAATTATTTTCAAAAGTGATTCAAAGACCAAAATTTGCAATTTTCAATCTAGCCATAGGTTAATTCTCAAATTGATTTCAAAGCCATTGTTATTATGGATTTATGTTTATTTACTATTTTAATTATGAATTTTAATCCAATTTCATGAAGAACCCATGATTCTCCTAAATTCTCAAATTGGCCTATAATGTGTGTCTTGTGATCTTGATTTCATCTTTATAGAATTGTGATAGATTGTATTGAATTGCTTATTGATATTACTGTCTATATAAATTTAATATGAATTGTGGAGCAATGATCATAGATGATCATTAGATTGGAGATTTGGTAGTTTTACCTATTTTCTTTCTAATTATCTTAGAATGTACATCTAATTGTGATGATTGGTATGGTCCACTTATGGTGGCGGTGTTTACATTCTTGTACTTGCTTATGTGATGTGATCATGGACTTGAAGGCATTAGATGCAACATGAATTTATATGATGATTTCCATGTTTAGGAATTTTAAGGGTGTAGCCTTGATTCTAATATCATGTCTAAGTGAATTGATGATATGTGAAGTATATGAATAGTCTTCCACACTAGTTGTATGACCTAGGTGTTGAGATGATATTATATGTATATGTGTGATGATCATGTTAGGGTTAGGTGTTGTCTATATGGATAATGATGATGAATATTCTTGTAGCATGACCCTAACCTATGAAATCCCTATATGAATGTGTGATCAAATTATGCTAGGAGTCTTCTATTCCAATGTTTAGTATGCTCTTGTCTCCTATGGTGTAATGTGAGTGTGTGTAGTCTATAGTACTTAATGCTATACATCTGTGTGTGACATGAGACTTGAGGAATGTTGTACATGTGTTGTGATATTTAGAGAATGGCTTCCTCAATGCTATGTGATAGCCATTATGTGATTATATTGACCAATGTACACACACACTTCATGCATATCCATGAGTAGGATAGATTCATGATGACTAAGGAAAGGACATTTCTTCTATGCATCATTACCTATTTATATGCACGTAAAGTATATGATTAATGAATTTATGAACATCTATGCCTAAATGTGTTTATGTGAAGGTAGATCGCATATATATGTACACACATACACATGCATGTATGAATGAAGTATGTAATGGTGGTCTAATGAATAAGTTATTCTCCTGAAAGGTATTACTCTATCGTACTCTAAACTAGACTATAGTATGAATATGATATGATTATGTGAAATGACATTCTCACATGATGTAGGTTCTATGATTAAAGGACATTCTCATCTTAGACACCTTTGAGATATATGATATATGAGGGACAAAGTCCCTAAGGCCCAATCTTTATGAAATAATGTGATCTAAACGATTAATGATGTTTAAATGGAGTTTATTTCTTAGCACCAAAAGAGCATGCAAATGAGATGGAGGTCTCACGTTAGTAAGTCCAGCCTCCCATATGGGTTTATTCATGTTAGTAAGTCCGGATTCCCTAGATATGTGTTGTATCATGAGATGGAAACCTTCACGTTCAGCAAGTCAAGGTCTCTCGCATCAATCTTCTTGACCCTTAACTATGTGCCTATATAGGACTCTAGCTTAGTGGATTCACCTATGTATGAATGGTTGCACCTCAGGCAAGTGTTAACCTTCTCTTTTCGTTGTGGGAGTAGAACATCGGATTCCATGTAGCTCACATGGTCTATGTGTGTTATGGTTATGTCTCCTGAAGGTTAATAAATTAACTAATATAATAATATGAATTCTAATCTATTTCCTTGAGAAGTGTACTTAGCATAGGTAGGACTATGGACCCTATCTATGCATTTTACTAGATGACTTCAATAAAGGATAGGATTGGATCCTCTTATAAAGTAAATACATATGTTATGTATGCATTGTATGAATGCATGCTAAGTAAATTTGTTATTTTAAGACATGAATTATGACTATGCATGTAAGTTAAACTTTTGGATTCTACGTGAGTTTACTTAGTATATGTGGGGTTGTGGGACTCCATGTGTACATTGCACTAATAAGCTTGTGAAGAGGTTATGAGGGTGGTTTAGCTATGATATGAACTAAATGAGTTATGACTAAGGTTGTAGTAAAGTGAAGTGTCCTTATATGATGCTATGAAGCATGTACCCTTATGTCTAGTTATAAATGAAAGTGTTATGACTTTTTAAGCATGTTATACATAGTCTAGGGTGACTTCATAGGTACACTTGGTGGAAGTAGTATAATGGGATGCTACCTACACATTTCACTAGTGTGATTTAGTAGTTGTGTTAGGTTATGGCCCTTATGTTAAGTTGATGTTTATGATGTGCTTATGACTTGTGAATATATGTGGTTGTGTTTATGAAACATATCTATGAAAGGCTATTGTAAGGTGACCTCAAGGTGATATATTGTACTAAGTACACTTCAGGGTTACTTAAGGAAAGAAGTACTATAAAAGAGAGGTAATATATAGTATGAATTGAATATGTCTCAAAGTATGATAAACGACTTTATGTGCTATTATGAGTAGTATCCAAGTTTATATGATGTATGTGAGCTATATTGAGCCTATATGTCACTATGCTCATGAAGTTTACTAAAAAGACATGTTGCATGATTTCAAATGAAATCCCCTCTTTAAATGCATGCTTTTGCATGGTTGTCATACTTCAGTGCATTCTTGTACTAATACCATTCTTCTTCATCTTTTTACACAAAGTGGAGGTGATGATGGCTAGAGGATGTCTCGTAGGTGAACATCTTAAATAGATCTTGCAAGTTCAAGAACAAGGATCCTTATGGTTGAAGGATTTCCATATGTCAAGTTCGTATTAAATTATGTAGTGCTTAGATGTCATTTTATGTTGTTAAGTATTGTGTCCCTATTCTATTCTATTGAGTTGTGTCATAAGATGACAATGAGTCTTAGAGTATAACTATGTATTATGATATTATATATATATATATATATATATATATATATATATATATATATATGTGTGTGTGTGTGTGTGTGTGTGTGTGTGTGTGCGTGTGTGTGCGTGTGTGTGTGTGTGTGTGAAGTAATGTTCTAGCGTGTGATGTGCTCTGAAAAGTTTTAAATTTTCTGCTATTTTTTTACAATTGTGCAATGAAAGATGTCTAAGGTCTTGTCTTACACCTCTGAAATGTTTACGACACTGCGTGATGATATGAGGATATCACAACTTCTAGGGTATATCCTCGGATTGTAAAATTCCGTATCTTGTTTATAACCAAATCATAACACACCTTACCCAAGAGTTCTCCTAGGTTTTCCTTACAATGGTTAAGAGGACAGCTCAATCACTTTGCTAAGGATGGTTTCATGTCATTCCAGCCAACCAACCCTAAGTCTACCATTCACACGAGAAGGATACCATTACGACTTTTAACTTCAAGGATATCATAACCTTCTTTCTAAAAGGTTCCACATAAATGACCTTCTTTTCTATGTTGCAGATCATATTTCATTCATATATATACATTCATAACACAGGTGCTTTAGTCTACTAGGTCAAAGATTCATATTCACATTCTTCATGTATCAAGTAAGGGCCATAATCTACCTAACAAGACACACACATTATCTTCATATCACATATAAAATTGTGTTCAAAGTATCATATAGGAATAACCAAGTCAACCTATCAAGATACACTAGTAACAAAACTAGAGACATCACCCTACTCGATCGTAATCTCATATAGTCAACTAGGAGAGTTCAATCTCACACATACACATATATCACATAGTCCTTCTTATTTATCATATTCAAGATATAACATGATAATATAACTATTCATAAAGTAATTCCAACAAGGTCATGTACAATACAATTCATAAAGTAATGTCGACGAGGCCACATTCAACACAATTATAGCACATAAACATCTCCACCGTAAGTGGACCATATCAACCAACAATTCAATGTCTTTGCTATAAAATATAGAGGGAATTAGGTAAACATACCATCATTGCATAAATTTTACTTCCAATCCAATGTCATTCCAACCAATTCAATTCATAAAGGATCTTACCAATAGTCATACACACCAATTCAATCCAGTAATCAAACTATAGACTTTATCTATCAAGATATTATATGAAAATCATCCAATTAAGGCAGCCTATAAAAAATTCAAACATAATTCATAGATATATCAATAGCCCATAATAATCTACTTAAGAATTCAATACTATTAAGTCATGATCAAATCGCCCATTATAGAGCCAAAATAGGAGTTCATGATTTGCATATGTTCATAGAAATTTTAGCCTTACAAAATTGCATTAATATCAATTCAATACTAAAAAATTGATATAAACTTTTTATTCAAGGACCCATGGCTAGAATTTAAAACATAAGAATTTCATGTTTTTTTATCATCTTTGAAACCATTTGAAATTAGCTCCTTGAAAGGGTATTCAAGGATAAAGCACCATATCTCAATATAGAAGGAATCCAATGAAATTGATGGAGAAAAAGCTTGGAATATCAGTCTTCTTCCTTGGAACTTCTAGGCTTCAACAATGGAGTTTTAGAGAGAAGGAATGGAGAAATTTTATTTTGAGTTGAGGGTTTTTCTTTGATAGGTGAATTTGGGGGTTTAAAAGATTCAATAGTAATCAATAAGTCATCCCAAATTATTTAAAATACCCATGCACTTATTGGACATTTTAACCATTCCATATTTGACTCAAAAATGACGCAACCAAAACTGGGAGGTCACTGCACATCGCGGAGGCATTTTTGATTTTTGGTTATGGAAATTATTTTGAGACTGAATGGTTCATGATGTCCCTGCATTGCAGGGAAAACTTTTTTCCTTCTCAGTGAAGGCTGTGCGATGTGCAACCACTGCAAATTCTTGGTTGGCGCGGCAAATTTCTTGAACCATGTTTAGCTCCAAGCAATGGATACTCAATTTCACAATCAAACCCTCCTTCAACACTCCACTACAAAACACTACGACAAACTAGTTCAACTTTGACTAGCTTTCGAACGTCTTGGACGTTCTTGGACGTTTGACCTCCAAACACATCCAAACATTACACACTGCCTATAACAATATTATCAACAATTTTAAGACCGTAAAATATCATAACCAACATGTTAGGCTCTAATTCAACATAGCTCATTTTGTGGGCTTAACAATTGTAGTTTTTGATTTACAAGAGAAAGAGATGAAGAGAAGAATCACTCCCACTAGGCATTCCAAATTTCATCGCAACAAATATTTTAAGCGTCAAAAATCGGTTGCAAGCAAAATAAAGAAATTAAAATTTTAATTCCATTGATTAATCGTGTGAGTACAATTATGTTGTTCTCGTAATTCTCTCTCCTCAGTTTCTCCAAGATTTGAGGGCCTTCAGTAGCGTATTTCTCAAAATTTTGAATGACGTAGACCTCCTTGAGATGTTTTCAATCTCCGAGAATGTCAGAAATATCTTCATTGTTTCAAGTCGATCTCCGTGAAGACCTCCATTGATCACTCCTTCTAAGAGCTATGTATTTGATCGCATTGCTTTCTCCGATTGCAGAATGCTTGTTGAGGAATTTTATTGATCCCTTACAATGTCATGTTCGTCCCCTATTTATAGTTATAGAGGGTGGAAGAGGTTGCTTATGATAGACCAAAGGATTTATTTTGTCACTTGGCATGTTGTGATTAGTCCTTGCACCTTATTGGGCTACCACATCATTTGGACATGTGGCACTGCCTTATTGGTCTTGGATGTCTAGTCATTATTACATGTGGCGTGAGTTTGGTTTCAAGGTTAAATGGACCTTGAATTTGAATTTAATAAAATAAAAAAAGTTTTGTTTTTAAGGACCAAGGTAATCATTCATCCCAAATAAACAAGGATTTAATTCAAATTTTGTATGAATTTGATCCAATACAGTTTATGTGTCTACAAATGTCCCTTACTTCAAGACTTATCGACGTGTAGGCGTGCCGAAGTTTGACGAAAAAACTTGAAGTATTCATGAGTATATTTTCATTTTCTGAAACTTTTCAATGATTAGGCTTGCCGAATTTGACGGAGAGAGTTGAAGTCTTCATCAATGAGTTTTCCTTTTTTTGAGACTTGACAATGTGTAAGCTTTCCATGTTTGACGACGATAGTTGAAGTGTTCATAAGTCCAACAATATCATTCTTAAGACATTTGATTGACTCCGTTTCTTGCTATGAAATAATTTTCATATTAAATTCATGTGCAACTCCATTTTGATGTGCTCCTAAGGACTTTTGTTATTTCAATCTAATCAATGGACGATACCGAGGACTCTCTCGAGAGGGATGGCAAATCCATGAGTCAAAGTTGTATGAATTTAAAATTCAAATTTGGACACCAACACTTAGGATGTCACACAAGTCCTTCAAGTTCAATTGTAAGTTAAAGAACATAACTTGATTTGTTTCCCTTTTATTTTGCATACCTTCAACTTGGAAATAATTGATAATTAATAATCACACCAGATTTTCTTTCCTTTGCTTAATTTTGTAAGAATCATTAATACGTACCCACGCGATGCGCGATTATTTTTATTTAAAATTTGAATTATTAAATGGTTTTACACATTTCAAGATAACAATAAAAAAAAATATGATTCACGCAAAGTGTTTGTTGGTAACAAAAATATGATATCTTTTGCAATTCTTTATTATCTAAATTTGTAATAAGTTTTTTTGGTATCATTTTGTTTTGTTACTCTAGTTTTTAAACGAATGGACAGTGCAAATATTTTAATAGTATCTTTATCTCTATTTATTACTATATTAGAATAAGGTTATTTCAACATGTCTGTGTCATCACATTTAAGGTTGTTTTTGTCTTTTTAGTATTCAAATATACCTAGGTGTCTTGCTTTTGTGTCTTCAATATACACTTCATGTTTAGTTGTCTTGATAGTTTCAAGATCTTACTTCATTGATCACAAAATGTATATCCTTTCTCAAGCATTCGTTCTAGGTAATCTTTCTCTAAATTGTTTCTTTTGATTTTTTGCATCTCTTAGTTTTACTCAAACTAAAATTGCACTAAAAATGTTCCCCAATTTTATGTTTGGTTTACCAAATTTGATATGGGTGTGTTAAGATTTCCTCTTTTTTTTTTCATTTGGGTTTATTATTAATGTTCAGCTTTTCTTGTACTTTTTAACAATTTCAATCATTGTGCCTTCAATTTTTTCATTGTTCTTGCATTTTTGTTGTTCTATTTTTTGTTTTTAACGGTTTCTTTGTATTGAACTCTTTATAAAATTCAAAAGTGGAAGCGTTTTACGGAGTTGGTATATCCAATTACTTTAACATGACGTTTTTCCTTCAAAATTTTTTGGAAAGATTTCTTTGTCATACTTCCCCAGCCTTTTGTGCTTTATTCCTTGCAAGAGAAGTGATTTGTGAATTTGTCTTAGGTTTCTGCAAGCTACATTTAAATGAAGTTTTGTGATAGTGCTCTTCGCTTTTGTGGCTTGATTTACTTTAGATCAAGCAAAAACACATAACTTCCTGTGTCTCAAATTGAATTTACATATTGTGATTTCATGTTTTATCTCAAATGTCATAGATGAGATTTGGTTTTAAATTTCGAACAAAATCTGTCTTTCTTTGCATTTGATTGAAAATTGTTATTATAACAATCTAAAGGTAGTTCTACGGAAGCTCTTTTTTGAACTTTTAAACCAAACAACACCTCTTCTATTTTAATCATCCGTTACTTTACTGAAGACCACATTTCTCTTACTTGTTTGGAGAAGCGAAAAGGTTACAATTGTGATTCATATGATTCACCTTTAGATAGTCATCTCTTAATATGCCAAGTCAAATTGGACATTCAATATAGAACATACTAGTTATTTATTTTATCTATCCAGTGTTTCCTTTTACATGATTGTCTCTATACTGTGTTTTTGTGATTCATCATGGTAATAAGCTAGCATCTGTTGGAGTTTGATTTTTTATTTCATTGATATTAATGGGTGGATATCATCTGTAACTTGTTTTCGGATTGTAGGGGCTCGAAAGTATTTTCTAACTTCGTATCGTTTCTGAAGAGCAAGGATTCTAGTGACAGTATTGAGCAGGCACTCCTTGATGAATTGAAGGCTTTGGAAGAGCATCTCAAGGCTCATGTATACTCTTTTACATTGAACTGTCTAATATGTTTAACTTAAAAATATGTGTCTCTAATTTTTCCGATGATCTTAATTTCTATTGGCTGTGAATTTCATCAGCGACCATATGTCAATGGGCAGAATGTTTGTTCAATTGATATGAGCTTGGCACCAAAACTGTACCATCTCGAGGTGGCTCTTGGACACTTTAAGAAGTGGAGTGTGTCGGATAGCTTGAGTAGCGTGTGTAATTACAGGAAGTTATGCAATCTGTTTCTCTCCGTGTCCTTCTGTGTGTGCATGGTTGGTAGATACTTTTTTTTGGGTTTTAAGAACATCTTTGCGCTGGTGTAATTTGTTTGTCTTTTCGGTGTGTTTAAATATTTTTGTATTTAAAAGAATACCATATATATATATATATATATATATATATATATATATATATATATATATATATATATATATATATATATATATATATATATAGTTACCACAGTTTTAATGATTCAAATTCATTTGATCATTCGAACCTAATACTAAATGTGATGATTTTCAATACCAAAAGTAGCTTTTGGCAGCTACCTTTGATATTTTTCTTCTTAAACTACTAGGTTTCCGGATTTATATCAGTTAATGGAACCCGAAAAGGAAGTCCTCTTTAGTTCGGCAACTAGGAAGCGAAGATGAACTAAAAAGGTGTCGTTGAACAGACAGTACAATTATGTCACCTTCTGAAGGGTCCGACCTCTTTCGTGTGGCAATCTTGAGATTCAAAAGTGAGAAGGAACTTTATGTGTGCTATATCGTCACCACTAACCATATTCCTCATTTTTGCATTTGTTGAGCTGTCGCTCAAGCACCTATCCATCTTGTTCGTCCTCATATCTCTATAAATTCCTTCTCTATATTTTTATTCGTGGATTGATTGACTTATTTTCAATTGTGTGAGAATTATTATCTTTTGCAATATGTTGAACCTAAATCATTAGATTTGTTATATTTTTTATGATTATATGGTTCCTAATACATTCCTTGAAGGAACTGCCTATTACCTAAGCAAGTGATTATAGTGAACAAATAAGAAAGGCTACTTCTTGTTATCCTTAACACAATATGCACTTTAAATGAAATGGTTACACAATACGTACTGAATCTATTACTAAATATACATTTTTATTTTTTTCATGTCTTTGTTTTACAATTTGTCAATCCATGCATCCTTCTGTATGATTTAGACTGGTGGAGATTTTTCTTATTACTATGAAAATATGCTTTGCACACAAATATTTGTGGGGATGCAAATAGTGTACATAGTATGAGCTTTCTTAATTGAACAGCGGCTACACGATGCATTGCTCAAAGTAGAAAACTTGCACAACAAAAATTAGTTGCCCAACACACTGATTGTTTTTTGAATTTTTTGATGTAGGATTTCGTTGGAAATATGTCGTGTTTCTTGTTTTATTCGAGGGATGTTGCAGCTTCTGTCATTGTAGAGATGAAAATTGTCTTATTTATTTGACACATTGATCGTAATGCAAATGATGAGATTGTCGAGTAATGAGTATCAAGGATTTTCTATTGATTTGGCTGGTGGAGTTGGTACTGAAATTTTGTTTGATTCTCCGGCAGAAAAGTATGAGGCGAAAAAAAAAATAGAATTGCTTGCTAAGAGTCCTGATGGCACCACTAATAGTGTATTAAGATCATTGATTTCATTCTCTTCAACGGTAAAGAAACCTCTTGGTATAGTGTTAGAATGCAATAAATTTCAATTTCACAAGGAAAATATTCAATTACGAACAATGTGTGCATCATAAGGACTTTCAAAAACTTGCCATAGTCACCATTTGAAATTTACCTAACAAATAGGAATCCACAAATCACAAATAGTTAGCTCAAACATTCTACTACCCGGATAATACATACACAAATGAATTATTTTAGTTAGGCCCGTGCTTGCACGGGCTACCTCTATAACAAAAATTATAACCCCATGATATCTTCTGTAACTATTTTTCACCATAAGTGTTGCTATTTCTTTGCTTACAGAAATACTATTTTTACCATGAGAGAATTTCAATGACTTCTTTTTACACGTTAATGCTATTTTAAATTTCTTCTCTTCTTCTAATCCTCTGTACGAAATATATATTAAATATATATACATGCAACACTTTAGGTATTAGTTGTATTTTTTTTTCTTACAAAGTATATAATTCTAAATAATTTACTAAAATGTATGTGATTACACATGTATCCTTTAAAATTGTCTTAATTAATGGAACCGTTTCATAAAGCTATTGTTAAAAAAATATATTTTATTATTTAAAATTCCTTTTCCTATAGAATTTTTGTAAAGATAAATATTCACATATTGATATTGATAAGAATTGTTGTAATTACCACATCTCTAAAAGAATGCAATTATTTTTTAATTCAAAATTTATATTTTTTAAGGTTAAGCTTAAGAAGTTGAAAAACAAAAAAAATACGGTAGATGTAGGGAGTTTATTTTTAAAATATTTTAAAAGTTCAAAATATGCAATAGAAAAAAGAATCAATAATACTAAAAAGGAAGGGTAGATAACAACAAAGTAAACATAAAAACATAAAAAAAAAAAAATTAAAATCGTACATGTAATTATCTTATTGTCGTATCTTATTTCTCACAAAAACATGCTTAGAAATTGATTTTATTTTAGGCATTAGTTGCATTTGTTTTTTATACTAAAATTATGAAATTCTAAATAATTTATTAAAATGTAGGTGATTTCACTTGTATCATTTAAAATTGTTTAATTAGTGTAACCGTTTCACAAAGTTATTTTTTTATTAAATGTATTTTAGGAATCCTAACCATATCTTAAAAGGACTCCACATAATTAGACATTCACTGTAATACAAATATGTTTATAATAACTCCCCTTTGAATGTCTATAGATTATGTGTCTCGTTAAAATTTTAATAGATAAAAACTAGTGGGAATCTAGCTAAGGAAAAAGAGTACACATATCTAATAATACCCATTATGTATGACTCATTAAAAACCTTACAAGGAAAACTCAATGGGACAAACCTTGTGAGGAAAAAAGAGTACATCGCGTATTAACTCTCCCTAATGACAACATCAATTTGGAGACTAGAATCTTCGTTTTTCAAACTTGTGCAACATTTTCTTGAAAGTTGTAGTTGGTAGGGCATGATGAATAAATCAATTATAGTATTACTTGATAGGACCTCTTACATTTTGATATCACCATTCTTGGGAGCTCATGATGGTAGAATAACCTTGATGAAATATGCTTTCTTCTATATGCTTTTCTGAATCTTCCCTTCAGAATCAAAGATTTCTGCAACTTTCTTACTTAAATTCTTTAAGCAAATAATCTATTGTCTTTTAAAAACACTTCAAGAGTTTCAATTCTAGTCGTCAACTTGCATAACAATACTTGTATATGCTTTATGCATTTTTAATCTAAATCCTTAAGTGGATTATAAATAAGTTTTCCCAAAACTTATATACGCTTTAGATTTTGAACCCACTGGATATTTTCATATCAATTTTGTCAACTGACAACATTAAATATAAGATGTATGACATCTTCTAGTGCCTAGATTGCAAGTCAAATAAGTTTTACGCTTATCAAAATGCACCATTCCACTTTTCACTTGATAATTATTTCTACACCAGCATGCTTTAATAGATGTAGAATTCATATCCTCATAATCTTTTACAATATTGTGCGCTGTTGTAACAAAATATCATCAACCATATATCATTTTTCGTTGATTCACAATACCTCATTACTTATTGAGATTTGATGACTTTATTATTTTTAGGTAGTTACCCCTCTCATGAGGTTTCATAAAGTCTTATGTCATACGCTCTCCAAGAGCACATTGTCTCTTTATTATGATCATTTTTCATTTTTTGATCCTCCCGCCTTTTCAAGGATTATTTTATTTAGAATCAATTAGTCTATCATGTTTAATGCATGTGGCAGACTCTATCGTCTAGAAAAATTCAATAGGAGTATTTACAACTCTTGTGTTGCTTCTTAGCTCCCCATTATTTTAGACAAACTAACATATATCTAAATCTTTTGGAGAATCTATCTTTGTTTATCATTGTATATTCATTGAATATATACTATATACCAAAATAATTAGATGAAAAATATTTGGTCCCTGGCCATAAATCAATTGAAAGAAAATTTGACCATAATTTATTTGTCTAATGTATACAATTACTTTTGTACGCGGTATCATATTTCAGATCAACACGTGGAGCTTTCTTTTCACAAGCAATGATTTTACTATCTCAAACATTTAATGTCACGACATCTTGAGTATTTATCAACATTATGAAGATAAATTGTCTTGATTACATATTCTAAAAGTTGCGCTCTTAACTCAATTAATTTGAACAAACAATTTTGGCAATGTCAAACTACAGGTTGACAACAAACACACATATGATTATCTTATAGATGCATTTTTTTTATCATGTCACATGAAAGATGAACGAACTCATATTCACTTTTAATGATTTTAAGAATATTGGGATTTAATCTCAACATTAGTTGATCCAAACAACTTGTCACGAGAACAAGCAACAAAAACACTTCTTGAAGAATCTTCTAATTCTTCAATGTATGTCTATTACTCAGTATGCACATCTTTGGAATGATCAAATTATTTATGTCAACTAATCAATTATTAGTACTCGTAAACTCCAAGTTTGCTATGATATGTGACTTTTTTCTTTTTTTACTTTAATAAATTTCCAATTTATCATATTATATGAGAAAATTTCAACTTTAATACTCCGAGAGTAAATTTCAGATTTATTTTTTTTCTCAATTACTCTACCACTTCTAAAGGTGAGTTGTGATCCCATCATTGAATAGACTAATCTGATTACCATAAAATTTTATCTATAATCATTTATTTGTGCGAATAATTTTTCAAACCACAAGTTGCAAGATTACAATAGGCACATATGAGACCATATAGAAGAATCATCTATTAGGATCATGAAGTATCCAAACAACCCACTAGTTGAATGAATAGCTTAACAAGTATCCCTATGTGTACACTCCAAGAACGTAGAGGATTCAATCTCAACTTTCATTGATGATGGTCTCACATTTAACTTGCCTTAATAATAAAAAGTACAAGTAACTTCACCATTTAAGAGAATCTTTAGGTTCTTTACTGGCTGTCTATTAAAATTATCTATAATTCAACTCATCAGTATAGACTCATGATATCTCATACAATCATGCAAAAGTCAGGTAATATTAGAATTAGAACTAGAATGTGCCTCAATTGCACTAGTTATTATCTAATAAAAGTCAAAAGAAAAAGTATGCAACTTTTCTTTAACATATGTTTGCCCAGAGACAATCTTGGTGATACCACATCTACAACCAAAGGTTGCGATCTTTTCCACATCTAGTATGGTGGCTTACACCTCATTCACTTTAGAGAATCGGTCTGTATTTTTATCATTTGTCAAAAGCTCTTATTCTTCATAAATAGAACACAATTATCTAAGTACATCAATTTTTGATAACTTAGTACCCCATTCCATATTCATGTGCATAATTTAATCAATTGTCTTCTTTTAGACATTTATGCACTGCTACATTTACTTTGAAAAATGGATATGCTTCAACCTGATATATTTCATGACTATGTTTTACAAAAAAACTCATAATTTGCCTTAGTGGCATTATATCATCAATATGGAGCATTGGGACTCAAACCCAACGTCTTATGCCATATATCAATGATAGAATTAAACCCAACATTCATCACAGATCATCAAAACTCCTTACGTCGTACCGTCCTTGTGCGATTAGATATGAATCCATCGTATTATCCGTTTGGTGCGATAGAACTTAAATGCTTCGTCTTACCCACAATGAGGCTCAACCTCAAGCCTTCAAAATAATTGTAATTTTATCACTTTTGATGATCATTAATATGATCGTATATTATAACTAAACACAAAATTAAGATTACTAATTTATTATAACCAACATTAATTAGTATTTAGTTAGCATAACACTTAATAGATCACATACTGTCACATCTGGGTTTAACCCCAAGACGTAACTGGCGTTGTCGTCCTCTTTGAGGACTAAGACTAGCCTCTTTGTTTACATCATTGCATTCATAGGTCAAAAACACGAAAAATTTAAAAATTTTCATTACTTCTACTTGGAGGTTTACATAGACTTCTACATACACATAATATATTCATATCGAGTATACATAGACCCTTCGTATATGAAGGTTACATAGCCATCTACTTTTATTGCACATAAATATATAAAAATATAACATAGACATAATAGTCATAAATATTTTTTCCGTTCTCATAACAATCTAATAAGAGTGTAAGAACTTAGACATAATCCCATAGATCAAAGTAAGAATGCCTCACATGGGCTATTAAATGTTTCATACTAAAATGAAAAGAAAAGAACTTTAGAAGTCTTTAACTACTAAACAAATTCCATAAGCTAGATAGTGGAATCACCTTCGGAAAATGAGGACCTACCCTACTTGGATAATCAAGATATCCAATCCTTCTTCGAGTCGTTTCCAAAGCACCTCAATGACCGAAACCTAAAATATTGAAGAAAAGGAAGAAATGGAGTTAGTACACCACTTGTACTAAGTATGAGACCATATGCACATACAATATTAAATCATGCTAAAAACAACATTTTATCAAAACATGCTACTTTATTCTTTGAAAAACCTTATGCATCATCGGAGGGAATATACAAATCAAAGAGGCATATTCATCAAGTCAAAGCAAATAACATGCTTATCAACATACTTTAACAATAGTTTAGTACAACCTTACCATCAAGTAAATACATCACAAGCATGGATAATAGTTCATCATTTCATAATAAAGGAAACTACCTCTCATTGATCCTCATCAAGACAACAAGTGCAATAACCAAGCAAAGCTCCATAACCTTACTCAATCAAGTGACCCAACAAAAATCATAACTAGAATTCAACTCCAGGTAACATAACTTCTAAGATACACAACATACTTTTAGCAACATAAACAAATTACATGTTGATAAGAATATCAATCACCATATAATATCATTTACATGTAAAGTAATCATATTAACATCTTTTGCATTCATTATCATATACATAATCAACCTTCTAAAGCTTCCCTGATGGCAAACTAGTGCAAGGAATAGGTAGATTCCTATACCCCTACCTAGGCTAAGTCAACCCTCTCAATTTACCCTAGTTAGTTTACACTTCATTGCTTCATTTAAGTTTAGGTAACACTCTACAACCGACATAGACAATAAGATATAATTGTGGAATCCGTTGTTCTAAAACCTTACACCGATGGAAGGTGGTCTACCGTCCAAAGTAAAACAAAACATAAACTTAGCTTTCTAGGTGGATCAACTAGCTAGTCTTCTCATGGGGGAAACATAGTTAAAGAACTAAGATAAAGGTATACTCCCTCTACATACCACTTGGAAATTGGGGCCTCCTCTCATGGGAATCTATTGGGTTAGTATTCCTCTTTGCGAAGTCAACACCACATGAAAAATTGTAGGGTGAATCTTTCTCTTTGGGAAGTCATCACCTTCAACTGTCAAGTTCACTCAGTGCTATGCTAAGTCCCTTTATTGAAATGTCTTTAGTTTCTTTATAAATGATTGATACGCTCAAACTTACTTGTCAGATAAGAAGTAAAGCGGTCATATCAAGTAAAGAACCTAAATAATGAGGTTGGTATCGTTCCCATGAGCAAAATAGTTCAGACTTAACTTTACTCTATTATTACTATTATTTAGTCAATTATTTCCCTAGAAAACAAAAGACAATAAAGGGGGGGGGTATTTCTAAATTAGTGAAAAATAATTAACTAAATTAAAGTAAACAACTAACAGATTAAAATCTTGGAGCTTAACCAATTAATAAAAGTAATTATGGCTTAAATGTTCCCCACATGTTCCTAACTTGATAATTCTAACTATAACATTTCCTTCCTAGTATCTTTCATGTAAAGTGATAAGTTATGTATCTCTAGATCCTTGGTCCAGCATCTAGAAAATTTCACTCCGTACCTCGGTTCGGCTACGTGTGTTGCTATACTAACCCTTAGATTTACCTCATATTAAGCATTGTATTGGATATTTGACTAAGTTATTACTTAGTACCAATCGATAATAGCCTATTAAATAGTGTACACTAAATCTATGTTGATAATTCTTTTTCTATCTTCCTCCTTGGTCCGACAAGTAGCATTAAGGCGAGTTCTAACGTTGGCCATCCGTTAAAAAGACTTCCAAACGAAAGAATTATCAATACATGCAAGACGCCATTCTAGAATTGCTATTTTAGTTAATATTTACCTCACTATTCACCCATGGTTCCCACAACCCTAGTTATTGAGTTTAGTTACCCTTGGTCATAAATTACACTATTCATAGATTTAATATAATAATTCATGCACTTACTTTAATGAGAAAGAATAAAATCCAGAAATTCACTTGATTAATCAACAAAAGCACCAAAAATTGATTCCAGAAAAAGTGTTATAATTGCTGAAATTAATCCTTCAATACTTGAACAAGAGAGCTAAAGATTATCCAAAGGTCTAACTATCAAAATGTCTAACCCAAAAAATAAGGTTTTTCAAAATATTTATAATAAAAACAAAAACCAAATAAAAGAAGGATTGTAATTACTGAAAATCTGTCAAAACGGGTCTGAGTCGAAGGATCTCATGACGGACCGTCGTGGTCACGATGGGCCGTCATGGCCTCTGTCGTCCCATACTTCACAAATTCTTCTGTTGCTTTTTTCATTACCATCAAGGAACGGGTATTACGGACCATACCAAGCACGACGGTCCATCGAGGGTCTCTGTTCTATAATGCTTTAACTCCTTGGAATTTGGGTACGGGGACTACTCTCTAATCATTACAACGAACCAGCAGGACGGATCGTCGTTGATATGATGGTCCGTCATGGACTTCCGTAATCCCACACTAGGTCAAACTTTCCCATCTTTGTTCAGTAGCTTCTCTCCTCACTACGATGTCACCTACGGACCGTCACAGTCTCGACTGACCATCATAAGCTCCGTAGGTGGTCTCTTCTGCAAATTAGGAGAAACTTACATAAAAATCTATACCAAAAGGATTTTTGACACACACTAAACTTAAGGAAAAAGCATTAACAATACCGTGAAACCACGGTACATTAACACCCTCAACTTAAATTCGTTGTTTGTCCTCAAGTGACGCAACTATATATGACTCACTACAAAATCTTTGTACAAGAGTATATATATTTTAGCTTTCGCAATCATTTGGCTATCAATTACGATCATTCTCATCATGTTTATGCATGTTATCACTATTATGATTGAATTATGTGGAACCAGACTATGACACGGACTCACCACGCACTGACACCTATCCTCTTGAATTTCTAATCCAGGTGCTAATATTTCTGGTATTGCAACTAGTGTCCTCACTTCAAAACAACATCCTCATTTTTCATACAATGATTTCAGTTTGAGTATAAGGATTACTTTTCAACACTCACTCTCAGAACAAATTCACAACTCATTCATACATATTGCCATAAGCTTGCCCTTAGTTTCACTGCTTTAAGTTCGCCATATAACTCTTAGGATCACGATAGGACTTTCTTATCTTGTAACATAGGATCAGGGTCAGATAGTGTATATTTAGGTATAATTTAGTGACTTGTTGCCCTCCTTGACATATCGGTTGAGCGTCCTACGTTTTCATTATTTTATTCTGCCCTTTTTCTTATATTCTTTCACCTTGCTATTTTCCCTTCTTTCTTCATTTGTGTAACTGACTCTTTTATTTTCTTGTTTGTAGTTATTAAATTTTTTTATTTCACTTTTCTTTCAACTGGTTCATGATTCACTTTACTTCTCTTCTTTCAACCCCACTTTCAAGAGCATTCCTCATAATAGCTACCATCAACTCATGGCTTTGCCATCAGTCAAAGTACACAATTCCCAAAGTTGGGTCCGGGCCACAAAAAGGTTGTTTACCATATTAGCCACCCTTAACTTGTGATTTTGGCATAAGCTGAGGTTCACATGTACAAGGAGGGACCATGGCCAATACATTATTCCCAAAAAAGATCAGTTGGGGTGAAAAAAAAGGTCTATTTTTTAAGCTCAAATAATTTGGATCAAAGAGGTATTATTTTGATTCGTTTTTTTGTTTTTATTTAGGCTTAAAATGGGATATATTGAACAAGGGCCTATGATCCTTTCCTAATTATCTATTACAACTTAATTTTAGCAGGACTAACCAGAGAAGTTCTAGCTCAGTACAAATAGTGGACTATTGAAATTTTCCTCACACTCACTTGACATATCATTACTCACCAGATTATCTGAAACCTAGTTCGAATCTTAGACTTAGGGTCATGCTGTGGTGTATCTAAATGTCATGCTTAGAGCCACACATTTATCACTTACTTTGCCTAGCCATGAATCATTTTCATTACATAAGGATATCATTCTTGTTTTAGCCAACATGCTTCATAGTTATACTATGTACACAAGATATAGACATGCCGGTTCAATAATAAAAATAATCAGTCTCTTGGGGGAAAAGAACACAGGCAAGAAAACCCCAAAAGAGGATCGTGAATTGGGCTTATCAGACTTCACCCAAGCACTCACTTTTCATTTACCCCACCCCCAACAAAAAGATATGCAAAAATCCCCAATATATAAAAAAATGAAATACGAGAGTGGTAGGTGAAGCAAACTTGGGGTGCAAAGCGCCGGCAATCAGCAAGTTGTTGGGTCCGATTCCCCGAAATCCACTACCTATGTAGTCTGGACACCCTCAGAAGTGTCCACATCAGCAACAACACTATCAGTATTGCCTCCCGTTGTCTCCACATCTCTGTAGCAAGATTCCCCAGCTGCTGACTCTACAACCCTAATCTGACGCGCCTCCTCATCAGCAATCGAGGCTCTCCTCGTATCCTTCATCTCACGGTGCTCTTTCTTCCTTGCCTTAGACTCATCCTCCTCATGACCCCTGTGCCTCTTGGCATGCTCTCGAGGGGGATGTGGTGGAATCTCAAAAGTGGAGAATAACGCAGCCACCACTATGTCCTCAGCAGGCTCTGGAGAAGGGGCGTCACACTCAGGGACCCTATTTTCTAGGATCATATCAATATCTTCTCGAAGACTCTCAACTACTGCCTGAAGGGTCGACACGTCCACCAATGTGTTGGCTGGGCTAGCACCCGCAACTCAAAAGCGTCTAAGCCCTGATGAACCTCAGCAATCTTCCGCTCTGTGTGTTGTGTCATCTTACGCTCCAAGCACTCCTCCGCTTTAGCAATAGACCTCTGCTTCCAAGGCTGGATGTGATGTAGAAGTGTGTCCATCTGAGCCCCTTGTTTATGGACCCTAGCAAGCGGGACCAAAGCAGAGAAAGGGACTGAGCGACAGGACCTTGAGGCAGTGCTACTACCCGGGATAGACTCGACCGGGGTAGTGTTAGTGGTCGCAAAAGTAGCGTGCATAGCCGTTCGAGCATGCACTACACTATCATCTAGATTCTCACTAAGTGGAGGCACCTCTGGACAGGGCCCTCTGCGTGGAGCCAACTCATTGGCCTCATCCTTGATGAGGCCGATATCAATAGTGCCCTACGGAGTCTTGAGCTGATCAATGTGCCAGATGGGCACACCTGCAGACCTGCATAATGAAAATATCATGCACCACAAAGTTTAATTAGTGGTGACCTTGAAAGACCTCTCATGCATGATCACCTGTAAAAGCCAAGCAAACTCAACCTCAAACCCGGCTTTCATCGCTGCCATGTAAATTGTGTGATCCCATGTAACTATATCATCTGCAGCCGTGGGGGAGAGGCAGTGGAGGATAATCAACCATTAAAACTTAGTCTTGAAGGTCACGTTAGCCTTCTTGATGGCTCCCTTCGACTCCATTACCCAGTCGGCACCCTCTCCATCAATAAGTGAAGGGTCATCCACCTCTTGGTGAACTCTCTCAGCGATAGCTCACGCAAGAATTGGCAATATTTAACTATTTGCCACCAATAGTCGAACTCGGTAGTGAGAGGGGTCCAGGTGGTATCAAGATCCTCTCCGTACAGATACCGACGGATGGCTTGTAGGGAGATGTCGACCTGTATGACGCGTACTCTGACTTGCTCATGTGGAGCCTTTTTGGCGGGGGAAGCCCGTATATCGATCTATGAACGTAGAGTAGCTACATAAGAAGAGTAAAACTCTCAGACCAACTCCACACTATAATGGCCCAAAGAACGAGCTATCCACTCTAGCCTTTGTCTGGTGAAGAGAGTGTTGATATCTAGCATAGTGGGGAGACTTCCCGTAAGGAACCGCCTCTCCAGTGTAAGGGTCTGTGTCATGATGCCTTTATCATTTAGAAACTTGGCGTTTTAATACACTTGGTATTGCCCGTCGACACACCATTAGTTGGGCTGGTCCTCAACCGGGGTGAGAACACAAGTCGGTGAGCCTGGAGTGGAATCAGGACTGTCAGCCTCATCAAACGAGGCAGACTGTACATACGTGGCGGGTGTAGAGACTTTTGCGGACCTAGAGGCTTCCTCCAACCATGAAACTCCTAAGGAACCAGACGCGCCTTCTTCTTGTGTAGTTGACCTAGAAGGTGTGTCGGTCAGTGTGCCCTCCTCATCAGAATAGGAGGCAGTGGCTATATCGGATGCCACCTTTTCTGGCGTAGCTCTAGTTGCACATGCAGCTCGTGCTGGAGTGGCAGTGCCTGGGGGAACATACTCGGGATCATGCTCATCATCAGAGCCTATAACCAGTCGGGCAGACGAGGAGACAGACTTTGAACGACCACGTGCGTAAACTCGATCTTGTTTCAGTGCCATTAGAGATAGTACATGTAAATAATCATTATTAGTACTAGAAGTAGCAAACGAAATAAGCAAAAAGGAGACAAAATACACATAAGAGCAAAGTTGTAATGACATCTCTGTAGTAGTAGTGAGAGACGACGGACCAGGTGATGGCTCGTCGTGAGCATGACGGACCATCTGGGGTCTGTCATGCCTTACTTCAATGATGTTTATATGGAGACCCCATAAGGAAAGTCTCTGATAGTTATGACGGATAAGCAAGACTGACCGTCGTGATAATGATGGTCCGTCGTCGATGTCCATCATGGGGCACTTAGAAAAAGTATGGAGACCCTTAGGAGAGGGGTCTCTGACCGTAATGACGGTTGTGCAGGACGAAACCATCTAGGGTACGACGCTCCATCGTAGATGTCCGTTAGTGGACACTTAGAGAAAAATGGAGACCCTTAGGAAAAGGGTCTCTTACCGTCATGACGGTTGTGCAGGACGGTCCGTCGTGGTAATGATGGTGCGTCATAGATGTCCGTCAGAGGACACTTAGAAAAAGTTGGAGATCCTTAGGACTAGGGTCTCTGACCGTCATGAAGGTTGTGAAGTACGGACCATCGAGGGTACGACGCTCCATCGAAGATGTCCGTCAGTGGACACTTAGAAAAAAATGAAGACCCTTAGGACAAGTGTCTCTAAAAACCATGATGGTTGTGCCGGACGGACACTCGAGAGTACGACGCTCTGTCGTATATATCTGTTGATGGACACTTAGAAAAAAATGGAGACCCTTAGGACAAGGGGTCTCTGACCGTTATGATGATTGTGCAGGACGGTTTGTCGTGGCTATAACGGTCCGTCATAGATGTCCGTCAGAGGACGCATGTGTCCATTGGTGGACACTTAAAGAAAATGAATAGTGGGGTGTTGGAACAGACCCTATGATGGTCCGTCGTGGGGACGACGGTCCATTTTTGGGGTCTCGTTACTGAGGATGCCACAATCATCCCCTGTTACTCAAATCGAATACTTAATGTTAACCTATATGTTTTAACCCTAATACCTAGCAAACTAGTAATGCTAAAGCACCAATTTCTCGAGTTTTAACAAGACAATTCTAGGACTCTCAACCTAGGTCAGAAAAAATTGGATCAAACAACAACGACCCAACAAAAAGAAATAGGCTAATAGTAATTGAAAAACAAAAATGCAATGTAAATGGGTAGATATCAGATACACATACCTGAGAAGAGGAGAAAAAGAAGCAAGTGAGTCACTTGGTTATCAAGAGCAGAACCACAGCAACAGACTAGGACCAGTAGAAAGGAGATTTTGGGAATTGGGGATTTGGGGAAGTGATATGGATCAGTTGATAGAGAAGAGGATGTGAAAGGTAGGAAGTTAGAAAGGGAGGGAATGGGAGAAAGAGGTAAAGAAATGGTTCAAATGAAGGGGTGGGGGTTTTGAAGGTTGAAAATTTTTAAAATTTTCCAGCCGGGCCGGGTCGGGTTGATGGTTAATGACGCAAGGAGTCCTCGACGATGGTCCATCGTATATGCGACGGTCCGTCGTATGTTTCGTCGTGGGTGCCCTAATTTTGAAAATAAATTAAAAACATACTTGGCATGACAGATTCATATGATGGTCTGTCGCAAGCGTGACGGTCCGTCGATGTATCCGTAAGTGAATATCGCGGGGTGATTTTCTGCAAAATTTCCTGGTGATGTGCTACATATTGGGTTGCCTTCCAACCAGTGCCTTATTTAACATCGCGACACGACTGAAGACTATTGATTTCTCAAACTTTATCAAGATGGTATGCCTCGATCAGTTCATTCGGCGATTCGAAATAGATTTTTATTCGTTATCCATTCACCTTAAACCCACACCCTTTTTGGTTTCCAACTCAACTGCTCCATTAGGGAATAGTTAGGTAATCAAGTAAGGGCAAATCCATTTGGACTTTAGCTTCCCCGACAATAGCGCCAAAATTTAATACACTCAAACTTACTTCTCAAATAAGAAGTAAAGCGGTCGTGTCAAGTAAAGAACCCAACTAATAAGGTTGGGATCATTCCCACGAGGAAAATAGTTCAGACTTAACTTTATTCTATTATTACTATGATTTAGTAAATTATTTTCCTAGAAAACAAAAGACAATAAACGGGGGGTTTATTTCTAAATTAATGAAAATAATTAACTAAATTAAAGTAAACTACTAACAGATTCAAATCTTGGAGCTTAATCAATTAATAAAAGTAACTAGGGCTTAAGTGTTCCTCACAGGTTCCTAACTTGATAATTCTAACTATAACAATTCTTTCCTAGTATCTTGCATGTAAAGTGATAAGTTATGTATCTCTAAAACCTTGGTCCGGCATCTAGAAAATTTCACTCCGCACCTTGGTGCGGCTATGTGTGTTGCTATACTAACCCTTACCTTTACCTCATATTAAACATTGTACTCGATATTT
Organism: Solanum chilense; assembly: GCA_032847665.1. Lineage (NCBI taxonomy): Eukaryota > Viridiplantae > Streptophyta > Magnoliopsida > Solanales > Solanaceae > Solanum > Solanum chilense. The sequence continues at coordinate 6,963,738 of JAPDHL010001909.1, read as the reverse complement.
GACAAAGTTATTACTTTTTACCAATCGACACTAGCATATTAGATAGTGTACACTAAATCTATGTTGATAATTCTTTTCCTATTATCTACCTCCTTGGTCCGACAAGTAGCATTAAGGCGAGTTCTAACGTTGCCCATCTGTTAAAAAGACTTCTAAATGAAAGATTTATCAATACATGCAAGACACCATTCAACAATTATTATTTTAGTTATAATTTACCGCATTATTCACCCATGGTTCCCACAACCCTAGTTATGGAGTTTAGTTACCCATGGTCATAATCACACTATTCATACATTTAATATAAGAATTCATGCACTTACTTTAATGAGAAAGAATAAAATCCAGAAATTCACTTGATTAATCAACAAAAGCACAAACAATTAATCCAGAAAAAGTGTAACAATTGCTGAAATTAATCCATCAATACTTGAACAAGAGAACTAAATATTATCCGAAGGTCTAACTATCAAAAGGTCTAACCCCACAAACGAGGTTTTTCAAACTATTTATAATAAAAACAAAAACCTAATAAAATAAGGATTCTAATTACTAAAAATCTGTCAAAACGTCTCTGAGTCGATGGATCTCATGACGGACCGTCATGGTCACGACGGGCAGTCATGGCCTTTGTCGTCCTATACTTCACAAATTCTACTGCTCCATTCTTCATTACCCTCAACAAACAGGTATAACGGACTGTTCCAAGCACGACGGTCTGTTGAGGGTATTTGTTACATAATACTTTAACTCCTTGGAATATGGGTATTGGGACTACTTTCTAACCATTACAATGAACCAACAGGATGGACCATCATGGCTATGGTGGTCCGTCATGGACTTCCGTAATCCCACACTAGGTCATACTTCCCAATATTCCTTCAGCAGCTTCTCTCCACACTACGATGTCACCTACGGACCGTCACAGGCTCGACGGACCATCATAAGCTTCGTAGGTGGTATCTTCTGCGTTTCTTGCTCAAAAACTTTTGCGTTCATCTTTGGACAGATTTTCTGCAAATAAGGAGAAACTTACATAAAAATTAATACAAAAATGTTTTGGACACACACTAAACTTAAGAAAAAAGCATTAAAAATACCATGAAACCACGGTACATCAATAATCATATCTTAATTTAGGTCATAGGGTCTAGACCCTATACAATCATAATCATCATAGCTCAATAAGAATTGAATGATTATAGTCCTTTCATTACAATTCATATAAGTGAGGTTAACACATTACATATCACTTCATAAATAAGGCACATTGGTAAGCATCACCATCCTTATAACACTCACATCTTATTCAACCTCTCAACCATAGTCAAGACATTTCAATTTAACATCATACAAACCCTACCACTCTTAATCCAAGGCATACTCCAATACAACATCATGATTCAATCACACTTAATAATAAAATGAAGTAAAGAATAGGGATTATAAGACTTACCAAGTCTCCTCCATAATTCGTTACCAAGGTATTACCATCAATACTTACTTCAACCCAATTAGATCATAACATAAACATAATTCAATAACCAACATGGTAAAAAGTGTAGAAGAATCACTACAACATTATTCAATACTAAAACAAAGCTTAAGACAAGATACTTATGTCAATTCTCATATCCTAGATCACTTCTCAAAAACTAGTACTAATGAATCCACTTCACCCTAATTTTTTCATGATTAGTTTAACAACATCATCTAATAGTTTCAACAAATAATCAAGTCAATTGAATCAAATACAACCTAATTCATATCAAGATCAAACCTAGGGTTAAGGACTAAGGGTCATCATCTACAAACAAGAATAAACCATCAATATATATCATAATTAAGTTGAATCCATGTTAAACTATTCATATTATCCAAAACAAACATAAAAAAATCAATTCATAACATGATTTTAGAGATGGAGAAGAACCCTCATGAAAACTCAACTTTTGAAAATACTTTGAAGGAACCCTCTTGAGGAAATAAGTCTCAAAGGTGAATTAGATCCCATACCTTAACGTTTGATGAAGATTCGATGGTGAAATCACCCCTTTACAGCCCCTGAAATCTCCCTCTAGCTTGTCTTCAATGGTGTCTTCCAATAGAGAGAGAAAGAGAGAGAAGGAAGAGGATTTGTTTTGTGAGTTATGTTTAGTCTAATTGGGGTTGGGGTCTTTATATGGGGGTTAATTAACTTAATTAGACTCCATTAAACCCCTAATTAACCAACTAACCCCTTAACTAATTAAATGAATCTAAGTTAAAATTTGGAGGAAAATTGGACCCTCACAGACGAGACCCCGATCGACGGTCCGTCTGTGAGTCGACAGTCACTGTGCCCTTCCGTGCTGCACATCTGTCGTTCTTATCATAGACAATGCAATTGGGTTCCTTAAACAAGAGGTATAAGTGTTTGACTAAGGTTGGAAACGAGCCCCATCGATCCACACACGGATCGTTGATTGTATCTCGTGATTACACACTGCCCTGGCAGTGTTGACACCAACATGCAAGGGTCCTCCTCAAGGGCCCTTGGTTCGTTCTTTGGGAGTCCTACCCAGAAATTTCAACCATTAATAACTTAAACACATGTTATCTACCTTCCACCAATTTTGTTTGATTTGGGACTCCTAAAAGCTAGTCAAATAGGCTTAGGCACGCTAGTACCTCCTAGAATTAGTTTCCGCATGTCATGGACGTTCTTAGACATTTTGGTTTCTAGACTTCCTAAATTAATTATAAACATTAAAATAGTCCCTAAATTAGTGTCTACACCTTATGACAGTTATGTTAGGTTGTAATACACATCATCGATTTTTGAAGTATTACATTATCCCCCTTCTAAGGAACATTCGTCCCCGAATGACACTATAAAAAATTTTAAGGAAGGATTAGACTCAAGACTAGAAGACCAACCAACAACAATACATAACAACATCAATCATATCACTTACACAAGGCATTTCAAAACTTCAGCTACCGCACATAAGGCTCAATCATCACATTATGAGGAATTTCCTTCTCACAACAAAAACATGATCTCAACATGCTTTACATGAGTCAATTATTCCAAATTTCAGCTAAACAACATGCTACATATCATTTCATAAATACTCACCATATAAAATGCACCACATAACTCAAACAAGCAATAGAGCAAAATTTCAAGTTCAAGTTTACGACTTCAAAGTCACTATAAAGCAAAAATAAAAAATGCACATTTTGCAACACTTCACTAAAAATCAAACAACTTCAATTTTAGTCATTATATTCATTATTAGTGTGAATTACTAACCTTAGTTATCAAATAGATGAGGGTAACAGGACTTCATGTCGGCCTCGACTTCCCATGTTGCACTCTCAACTAGGTGATTCTTCCATAACACCTTTACAGAAACCACTGATGTATCGTGGTCTAACAGTACTTTCAATGCTTTTTCCTTAAGTTTAGTGTGCGTCTAAGGCCTTTTTGTATTGGTTTTAATGTAGTTTATTCTTTTTTTCAAGGAAATCTGTCCAGAAGGAGAACGTGGGAGAACTATGCTGAAAATTGTAGAGGTGACGACCTACAAAGCCATCGACCATCTGTCGTGACTTCAACGGTCTGTAGGTGGACACCGTCGTACCAAGAAAAAGGTTGCTATAGGAAGTTGGGGAATTCTGAATAAGTGTGGGGCTACAGAGTCTCTCAACGAACCATCATAGCCACGATGGACCATCCTGCACATCCGTCAATGTTAACACAGAGTAGCGCCAGTACCCATCTTCTAAAGATTCTAAGTATGGAGGAATGGAAGCCATCGACAGACAGTTGTGAAAGCAACGGACCGTCATCCATGTCAATCGATGTTAACAAAAAGTTGGTGAAGAAAGCAGCAGAGAAAGAAGTTAAGTATGGAATGATGGAGGGCCTCGACGATTTTCCTTAAATATATTTTCCTCTTTTGTTAGGAGTCTATTATTATAAATACTTGTAAAAACCTCATTTTTTAGGTTAGAATCTTGGATATTAACTAGTTTTATTGTTCTAAGTGGTGAATTTTTGGATTTTGTGAAAATTACTTTATTTTCCAGAATCATTTGTTGTAAGTTTTTGATTAATTCAATTAATTTTCATGATTTTTTTTAATGTCATCAAAATAAGTGCTTGAATTCTTATCTAATTAATATGAATTGTGTGATAATTAACATGGGTAACTAAACTCCACAACTAGGGTTGTGGAAACCATGGGTAAAAAACAAGGTAAAACCTAGCTAAAATAACAATTCTCGAATAGTGTCTTACATGTATTGATAATTCTTTCATTCAGAAGTCTTTTTAATGAGTGCACGCATTAGAACTCGCCTTATTGCTACTTGCCGGACCAAGGAGGTAGATAATAAGAAAAGAATTATCAACATAGATTTAGTATATACTATCTAATAGGATAGTGTCGGTTGGTGCAAAGAAACAACTAAGCCAAACACTGATTAGATGCTTAATATGAGGTAAATGTAAGGTTTAGTAAAGCATACACACGTAATTGGACCAAGGTACGGAGTGAAATTCCCTAGTTGCCGGACCTAGGAATTAGGGATTACATAACTTACCACTTTGCATGTAAGATACTAGGAAAGGATTGTTATAACTAGAATTACCGCGTTATGAAACTGTGGGAACACTTAAGCCCTAGTTACTCTCATTACTTGATAAAAATCAAATCGTTGAACCTGTTACTTATTTACTTAGAAATAGCTTATTACTTGTATTGCTTAAAACCCCCATTTTTGTTCATTTTTATTGGAAATGACTTGACTAAATAGAAGTAATAATAGGTGAAAGTTAAGTCTAAATTATTTTCATCGTGGGATCAACCACAACCTCATAGTTGGGTTCTTACTTGCTATGACCGCTTAAACTTTTTTTGAGAAGTAAATTTAAGCGTATCAAATTTTAGTGTCGCTACCGGATAAAGTGGTTTTTATATTAACTTTAAGCTTATTACAAATGTTTAGTAAACATTTTTCTAATTTTACTTTTTGTTTTTGTTTTTGCCTTCTGCAGATCTAACTTCTGTGTATGCCAAGTACGCGGAGTAGAGGAGAACCCATACTCTCACCCAACCCCAAGATAGAGCGTACACTATGCATAATGAACCAAAATTTGGGTATTCTTGATGATGATTACAACCTGGAAATTCCACCACCGATTGATGCTCATGATCAGTTATTACCTAAAAATCGTGGAGAAGGTGAAATACATAGGCAACCTCCCGCTCCATTCCCTCAATAGTATTATAGGGGATATGATAATATTACTAACTCTAACAGCCCACTTGTCTTGCCTCCCCTGCCACACGGCCATATTTTCGTGGTAACTAGTAGTCTGATGCAAAAATCACCGCTAGAGGTTGGTTTTTGGAGCTACCTTCTAAGGATCCACATGCTCACATCACCAAGGTGAGGTCGGTGTGTAAGAGTTGTTTAGGGAGGCCTGATTTGAATATGGACATAATTGGGTTGAGAGTGTTTCCTCTCTCACTGACAGGAAAGGTCGTGATATGGTTTACTGAGATCCCCTATATTCAATCTACACTTGGAATCAATTGAGGATGTGTTCTTAGAACGTTACTACCCGGTGTCTAAGAAGCTAAACCACAAAGATAGGGTGAACAACTTTGTGGAACTACCAGGAGAATAAGTCATTTGTTCTTGGGATAAGTTCACCTAGTTCTTGAGAAATGTCCCCAATCACCGCATTGATGTGAGTCATTGAAAGAGTACTTTTATCGGGGACAAGATGATAATAATAAAGCAATACTGGATACGATAGCGAGTGGTTCTTATGGGGAGTGTCCTTATGCTGAGATCGCTAAGAAGCTAGAGAAAATCTCCCGAAATAATAAGGCTTGAAGCACTAGGAAGTCAGATAATGGGAGAAACACTTTTGTAGTGCAATTCGCACACAATCCACCTGCAGATGAGATTCGCGAGGAAATGGTCAAATGAGAACTAAGGTTGTGTTGGTGTTGAAACATGTCACTGGGGCTGCAGAAAACGTAAATGCGGTAAACTTCTTGTCTAAACCACCACTGCCAACCGATGAGTATTACTATGAGGAGGAATCTTATGTGGTAAATGATCATACATGGGGTTACTAACCAAACGCCCAAGGCTCCAATCAGGAAAATTAGCGCCAAGGTCAAGGAAACCAAGGTCTAAACTATGGTAATTACAACCGAGAGGTCGTTATGTACGAGATGGGAATTACAACCGCGACAACAACTTCAACCGGGGTAACTATGGTAACAGAAATGATAGGAGTGGGCCTTATGTTCCACCTCAAAATCTTGAAGTTGCTCCTAGTGATGGTGAAGGTAGTATGGACCAAGTTAAGGATATGTTGCAAAAATTGATGAGGAGATGTGATGCTAGTGATGAGCACACTAAAGAATTGAGGAGTGACTTAGCTTGTATTGAGCAAAAAATTGATGCACATGCAATCTCAATCAATCATCTTGAGTTGAAAATGACCCAATTGTCTTCGACTGTGAACCCACGTCAATCGAGCACTCTTCCTAGCAATACTGTCTAAATCCAAAAAATGATGTACATTATATGGCAGTCATAACTCGAGGTGGTAACCAAACCATTGACCTACCGATGCCGTCTGGTGTAGAAAATGTTATAAGAGGCGATGATGAGGTAGTGGAGGTTAGTGGTGAGTTAGAAGACAAAACGGGGAAAGAAGTTGAGGCACCCCAAAAGGTGACCCCCATGTCTAGACCACCACCTCCATTTCCACAGAGGTTAATGAAAAAGATCGAGAATGGTAAATTCGGTGTTTTATAACTATGCTTAAACAGCTTTCCATCAATGTCCCTTTGATATATGATCTTGAACATATGCCGGTTATGCCAAGTTCATGAAAAATATGGTCACTAAGAAAAGATCGGTCAATTTTGAGGATGATGATAGAATTCAGCATCGTAGTGCTATTGCTACAAGGTCTCTAGAGCAAAAAAAGAAAATAGGGGTGCCTTCACTATTCCATGTACAATTGGGCTATTACACTTTGAGAAATCATTATGTGATCTTGGGGCAAGCATAAATCGCATGCGTCTTTCTATTTATAAAAATTTGGGTTTGGGTGACCCAAAGCCCACTGCGATGCGGCTACTGATGGTCAATCGAATGGTAAAGAGGCCTATTAGGAAACTTCAAGATGTGTTAGTAAAGGTATAATTATTCATATTTCTAGCCAATTTTGTTATTCTGGATTGTGAGGTTGATTTTGAGGAGCCTAATATTCTTGGGAGGCCATTCGTTGCTATGGGTAGAGACTTGGTTTATATGGAGAAAGGGCAAATAAAATTTCAGTTGAACAATGAAGAAGTTACTTTCAACATTTGTAGGTACATGAGAAACATTTGTAGGTACATGAGACAGAGTGGTGAGATCCAATCGGTATCTGTCATATCCTACAAGGTTGAAAAGGCATCTGAGGTACAAATAAAAAAGCATCTGGGTGTAGAAGCACTAGCGGCAGTGATCATGAATTTTGATAGTGATTGTATTAAAGAGTATGGATCATTGATCGCGACACTTGATCGAGGTGATGTTCGCTTTAAACCAAAGAAGCTTGAGTTAGATATGAAGCATCACGAGTCTCCTCCCACGAACCCATCAATAGAGGAGGCTCCAAAAGTAGAACTTAAGGCTCTACCACATCATCTGAGTTATTTATTCTTGGAAATGTGCATCAAGTTGAGAGTTTGGTGGAGGTGTTTAAAGGTTCAAAAGAGTTATTGGGTGGACTATTGCGGATATTATTAGGATCCCTCCCGGGATTTGTTCACATAAAATCAAACTCATGACCGATCATAAGCCAAGTAATGAGCACTAGAGACGTTTAAATCCACCTATGCAAGAGGTGGTAAAGAAAGAAATCATTAAGTTGTTATGCCCTGTTCAGCGTGTACCTAAGAAAGGGGGAATGCATGTGGTCCCCAATGAGGAAAATGAGCTTGTTCCGATGAGGTTGGTGACTGGATGGAGGGTATGCATGGATTACCGGAAATTAAATGCATGGACCGAGAAATACCATTTTCCTATGCCCTTCATGGATCAGATATTGGATAGACTTGAAGGAAATGGGTGGTACTATTTTCTTGATGGCTATTTGGGTTATAATCGGGTTTCTATTGCACCGGAAGATCAAAAGAAAACAACCTTTACCTGTATTTTTGGGACCTTTGCGTTCAAGAGAATGTCGTTTGGGTTATGTAATGCACCAGCCACGTTTCAGAGATGTATGATGTCAATATTCTTTGATATGGTGGAGGACACTATTGAGGTGTTTATGGATGATTTTTCAGTGGCTGGTAACTCCTTTGAGCGGTGTTTGAGTCATTTGTCTGAGGTTCTTAAGAGGTGTGAAGATTGAAAACCTTGTGATAAATTGGGGAAAATGTCATTTTATGGTTAAAGAACGTATTGTATTGGGTCATCTCATTTAATAGAAGGGTACAGAGGTTGATCGAGCCAAAGTTGAGGTGATAGAGCGACTTCCTCCACCTATCTATGTAATGGTGTGAGAAGTTTTCTTGAGCATGCAGGATTTTACCGGAGGATCATCAAGGATTTTTCAAAGATTGCACATCCTTTGTTCAAGTTCCTTGAGAAAGAGTGTAAGTTTCAATTTGATGAATCTTGTCTTAAGGCATTTGGTGAGTTGAAGGAAAAGTTGGTGTCTGCACCGATCGTCATTTCTCCGGATTGGAGCAAGCCTTTTGAGGTGATGTATGATGCAAGTGGGGGTTGCTCTAGGTGTGGTATTGGGACAACTAAGGGACAAAATACTTCATCCCATTAACTATGCTAGTAAAGCCCTTAATAAATCCCAAAAGAACTACACCATGACTGAACAAGAGCTCCTTACTGCAGTCTTTGCTTTCGAGAAATTTTGCTCCTATTTGCTTGGCACTAGAGTTATAGTGCATACTGATCATTTGGCTTTGAGATATTTGATGGCAAAAAAGGATGTGAAATCGAGGTTGATTCATTGGGTATTACTATTGCAGGAATTCAACTCTAAGGTAAAAGATAGAAAAGGGACCAAAAATCAAGTTGCTAATCACTTGTCCCAATTAGAAGATGAAGCAATGACAGAGTTTGGTGAAAAATGTGAGATTGGTGATACTTTCTCTGATGATCATGTCTTGGCTGCCTTCCAAGATTTGATTCCATGATTCGCAGATTTTGCAAATTATATGTCTAGTGATATAGTCCCACCAGACTTGTCCTTTCATCAAAGGAAAAACTTCATACATGATGTTAAAAAATTCTTTTGGGATGAGCCATACTTAAATAGGAGTTTTGCTGATGGGCTTATTCGGCATTGTGTGCCGGAAGTTGAGATGTTGAGTGTTTTGAAAACATTTCATTCTTCAGCAGTAGGAGAGCATCATAGTGGTATTTAGACTGCTCACAAGATTTTGAAATATGGCTACTATTGTCCAGCCATCCACCAAGATGCTCATGAATTTTCCACAGCATGTGATAGATGCCAAAGAGATGGTGGCATTTCGCGAAAGCAAGAGCTCCCTCTAAATCCCATTCTTGTCATTGAGTTGTTTGACGTGTGGGGCATTGACTTTATGGGACCTTTTGTGAGTTCACATGGTATGAAGTAAATTCTTGTGGTAGTCGATTATGTGTCTAAATGGGTGGAAGCTATCACACTTGCAAAAAATGAAGGGAAAAGTGTCTCCGTGTTCTTGAAAAAGAACATATTTTCTAGATTTGGCACCCCAAGGGCTATTATCAATGATGGGGGATCCCACTTTTGAAACAATCTGTTTAAGGGATTATTGGAAAAATATGGGGTTCTCCATAATGTGGTCACTACTTACCATCCTCAAACTAGTGGGCAAGTTGAGGTGTCAAACTGGGAGATTAAGAAAATTTTGGGGAAAATGGTGAATGCTAGTATAACGGATTGGTCAAGGAGGCTTGATGATGCTTTTTGGGCCTACCGGACAGCATACAAGACCCCCATATGTATGTCCCCATACCAACTTGTATAATGGGAAGACTTGTCACTTACCGATTGAATTAGAGCATAAGTCAATGTGGGCAATGAAGAAGTTCAAAATGAATTGGAATGAGGCTGCGGAACAGAGATTAAATGGGTTGAATGAGCTTGATGAATTTTGATTGAAGGCATATGAAAGTTCAGCCCTCTACAAATAAAAGATGAAGAAATACCATGACCAAAAGATTGAGAAGCGCAATTTTTTGGTTGGGGATTTTGTGCTTTTGTTCAATTCTAGGTTGCGTTTGTTTTCGGGCAAACTCAAGTCCAAATGAACTGGTCCCTATTTGATCACCCAACTATTCCTTCATGGTGAGTTTGAGTTGGAGAACAAGGAGGGTGTAAGGTTCAAGGTTAACGGGAAGGGAATCAAAATATATCTAGGGCGTGCTAAAACGGGAAGGAAGTGATGGAGGCATACCATCTTGATGAAGTCTGAGTAATGAAGAGTCCTTCGTCGTGCCGCGACGTTAAATGAAGTGCTTATTTGGAGGCGACCCAATATGTATCCACTAGCCAACTATAGGATTTTCATGATTTTCTAGGCATAGTTGCATTATTTTTTATTTTATTTATTTAATGTTCATCTGACTGCTTTTTTCTTTTTCGTTAGAAGTGTTGGCTAGAGGATAAATTAGGTTCTGTGTCCAAAATGTGTCCAAAAAATACAAAAATATTAGCTTAATGGGTGTTAAATTTGCAGGTATTAAATCACCAGAAATCTGCAGAAAATTGGTCTGCTGCACCCATCAATGGAACCATCCACGGACCGTCGTGTCATTGATGCACCGTCGGTGGGATCCGTCATGCCCAGGTATGTCTTTCAAATTTTCCAAGTTAGGGCACCCTCGACGGACCCCATGACGGACTGTTGACCCTGTTACTGTCCATCGATGGGGAATCATCGCGTCTTCACCCACTGACTCGACCTGACCCGTCCGGCTGAATATTAAAAGTTTTAAACTTTTAAAATTCCCACCTCTTCACATAATCCCTCATAATCGTTTCTCTCCTCATTTTCTACCATTTCTCCCAACTTCATCACCATTAAGTCCCATTCCCTCTCCATCTTCTGATTTACTACATTTTTCCCAAATTCCCACAGTCCCTTTCTCTCCCAAATTCTCCCATTTTCTTTGATTCCTTTGTCGATCGATGTTCGTGGTGGTTGTTGCTTCTATTTAACTACTAGAGTTCATATTCTTCTTTCTCTACTCCAGTTATCAGGTATGTTCTTCTTATTTGTGAATTAACTATCGTTAATTTTTTTGTTTTCTGATTAAACTTGTTGTCTTACTGTGCGGGTCTCCAATTTTGGACCCTTCTGGCATGCTAGAACTCACCCCTGTAGTCCTAAGTTCCCGTAGAACACTGATATTGAAAAGGAATGGGTGTGTTTTGATAAAAATGGCGTGTGCTTCCTGATTCTATTTCTGACCTAGGTTTGATAGGCTGTCAAAAATTGAATGCTCAAATTTGAATAACTCATGCCCTACGAATGATGGGATTCTAGGTAAATGTTGAGTAAACGTAGTCTTCTCAGAATACTCCAAATTAGTGTGATAGGGTATCCAAGTTTGGCTGCAAAATTGTGTTCCTTAAAGGTCAGTACGAGACCCGTCGGTGGGCCGTCAGTCCTTTGATGGACCGTCAGTCTCTCGACGGAACGTCATTGGGGTTAGTCAACCCTACCTTCCCTAGTTTACTCTAAGTGTCCCTCGACGGACACTGTGATAGACCGTCATTCCTTCCACAGTCCGTCTTACACAACAGTCAACACTGTCTGAACTTATGTTTCTGATGTTTTCTAATTTTATTTTAAGTGTCCCTCGATGGACCCCTATGACGGACTGTCGTGCCTTCGACGGTCCATACTGCACAATCCTTTCCACTATTAGAACCTTTACTTCTGATGTTATACAAAAATTTCACTAAGTGTTCCTCGACGGACCCCCATGATGGGTCCGTTATGGAGCGTTGCAACTGCTGCACTGTCATTCCATTTCTGTTTCCACTTTGTTGCTTTCTTCTGTTGCATGTACTGGTGCTAATTGTGTTTCTTTTCAGGTACTATTGACACCAAAACAAGACTGCGTCTACTCACGAGGGCATTCCAAGTCTGTCACCCCATCTGTCTGGATGGTCATAGGCTCCGTTGATGAGTGTGACACGAAGTACGTGCCACCCGACACTCTCACTCCCACCCGTGCATCACTTACCACCTGAGCCATGCCCACGAAGGTGGCGCCCAGCTGAGTCACTGCCTCTCAGTCTAAAGAGGAGCGCAGAATGACCGCCACCCTTTCTCAGTCTGCTGCACAGTCTAAGGGAGAATCTGTCTTCGAGGATTATTTGATTCTGAGGAAGTGTCCGGTTCTGAGGAGGTCTCTGAGTCTGAGAAGGCCTCTTCTCCCGCCACTGCATCCCAGTCTGCCTCGTCTGATGAGGCTAATAGTGCTAACTCTACTCCAGCACCCCAGACTGGCATCCCCACCCGGTTGTTGATCATCCAACCGGTGGTGTGTTGAGGGGAAATATCAAGTCTACGTCGATGCCAAGATGTCGAATGACAAGAAGGTCATGACCCGGACCATGACACTAGAGCAGTGGGTTATTACGGGGAGTCTCCCCACTATGCCGGCTATTTATGAAATATTCACCAGGCATCGGCTGGAGTGGACGGCTCGGAATGTAGGCCGCTAAAGTGAGGAGATGGTCTAAGAATTCTACGCCTCCTATGTGGCGAATCTCTTATCTCAGTTAGACAGGTAGGCATCCCCCACCAAATATGCTCCTTTGTATTACGTCCGAGTCCGCAACAAGCGGGTTGACATTTACATGTTGTCTATCTGCATGTTTTTTTTATGGCGCGGAAGTTGATTCCACCTAGACACATCTCACCACCGAGTTCGAGTATCGGTGGAAATTGATTAAAAATGGATGGTTCCAGCATGAACCAGAGTTGATACAGACCACCAAGCAGTGGACTGCACAGTACCTTTCCGTCGATGGTGAGGCTGTCGATTGGATGCTAGAGCCAAAGTGAAGTATCAAGAAGGCTAACCTCACCTTCACATCCAAGTTTTTGTGGTTACTAGTCCGACACTGCCTTTCCCCACTGCAGATGACAACATTGTCACTTGGGATTGTGCGGGACAAATGGCGGCAATGATTGTGGGGTTCGAGGTGGACTTCACATAGTTACTAAAGGCGGTGATGCACGAGAGGGCTTTCAAGTCCACTACTACTTACCCCTTTCCTATCATGGTATTTGCTTTGTGCAGGTTAGTAGGAGTGCTCATGTGGCACATTATGTGCTCAAGACGCTGTCTGGCACAGTAGATATTGGCCTTATTCAGGATGAGGCCAATGAGTTGTCTCCCCACAGAGGGACCCGTCCGGAGGTGCAGACGCTTGGTGAGACTCTAGCGGCAATGGTAGAGAAAGACCAAGTGGATAACCCAACCATATTTGAGCCTACCGACACCACTCTTGTTGAGTCTATCCCGGGTGGTAGCACCGCTCCGAGCTCCTCCCACTTGACTCTATCTGCTACTCTAGTCCCGATTGCTAGGGTCCAGAAACTTGAGGCCCAAATGGCCACACTTCTGCACCACATCCAGCCTTGGATGCAGAGGTGTATTGCTAAGCCAGAGGAGCGCGTAGAGAGGAAGATGTCCCAGCACACTGAGCGGAAGGTCATGGAGGTCCACCAGCGCTTGGACACTTTTGAGATGCGGGTTCTTACCCGACCAGCCCCACAGTGGATGTGACGGCTCTCCAGGCTGTTGTAGAGAGTCTTAGAGTAGACCTAGATACTATACTAATGGCTCGGGTTTCGGATGAGGCCCTTTTGGCAGAGCCCGTTGAGGACACAATGTTGGGTGCCTTGTTCTCCACTGCCACAGTGCCACCACCTCCCCCACGAAAGCGTGCCAAGAGGCACCGTACTAGAGATGAGGATGAAACCTGCTCTCGGAAGAAGGAGCACCATGAGTTGGAGGCTGCGAGGAGAGCCTCGGTTATTGATACGGAGGCCTGCCAGTTGAGGGCTATAGAGTTGGTTGCTGGGGCGTCTAGCTCCAGACTTGTTGAGGATGATTGTTGAGGACACTACTGAGGATGTCCCGACTATAGAGGGAGTGGGTTTCTGGCAACCGGACCCACCAGCTTGTTGATCGCCGGTGCTTTGCGCCTCATGTTTCTTCACCTACCATCCTATTCTGTATACTTTTATACATTGGGGACAATTTCATATCTTTTTGTTGGGGTGGGGTAAATGGAAAGTGAGTGTTAGGAGGATGTCTGAGTAGCCCAACTCACGATCCTCTCTTGAGGTTTTCTTGCCTCTGTTCTTTTTCCCTAAGAGACTGGTTATTTTTATTGTTAAACCGGCATGTTGGTATCTTTGTACATAGTATAGAAATGGAATCTGAAGCATGATGGGTAAACAAAATGATATCCTGATTTAAAGAAATATTGCATGACTAGGCATAGTAACTGATAAATGTGTGGCTCTAAGCATGACATAGAGATACACCACTGCATGACCCTAAATCTAAAACTCGAACTAGGTTTCTCATAATTTGGTAGAGTAATGAGATGTCAAGTGAGTTTGAGGAAAATTTAAATATTCCACCATTGGTACTGAGCTAGAACTTGCCTGGTTAGTCCTCCTAAAGTATGTCGTAATAGACAATTAGGAAAGGATCATAGACACTTGTTCAATATAGCCAATCTTAAGCCTAAATAACATAAAAACGAATGAAATTAATCCCTTCTTGATCCAAATGATTTGAGCTTAAAATAGACCTTTCTTTTTCACCTCATAAGATCTTTTCTGAGAACAATGTGTTGGCCCTGGTCCCTCCTTGGACATGTGCACCTCAGCTTATGCCAAAAGCATAATTTGAGGGTGGATAAAACAGAAAAAAACTTCGTCGTATCCCTAACCCAACCTTGGGTATTGTGTACCTTGACTCATGGCAAAGCCATCAGTTAAGAGTGGCTTTTATGAGGAATGCTCCGGAAAGTGGGGTTGAAAGAACAAAGAGGGAAAGAACAAAAGAAAAGTGACTCAAGAAAAGTCGAAAGAAAAGTAAAAATAAATTAATAAATAAATAAGTTTGAAAATTTAAAAATACAAGAAAAGAGAAGAGTCACTTACACAGAACAAAAAAAAAAGGAGAATAGCAAGGTGAAAGAAAATTGAGAAAGAGGGAGGACTAAAAACATAAAAAGGTAGGACGCTTAGCCATTATGTCAAGGAGGACAACAAGTCACTAAAACATATCCAAATGTACCCTACCTGAACCTGAGCCTAAGTTACATGGTAAGAAAGTCCTATCGTGAACCTAAGAGTTCATTATGGTCAACTTAAAGAAGTGAAAATAAGAACAATCCTACGGCAATAAGTATAAATGAGGTGTAAAGTTGTTTTGAGAGTGAGTATTGAAAAATAATCCTTATACACAAATTGAAATCATTGTGTGAAAAATGAGGATGTTGTTTTGAAGCAAGGGCACTAGTTGCAATACCAGAAAACTAGCACCTTAGTGAGAGATCAGATAGGATAGGTGTCGCTATGTGTTGAGTCTGTGTCATGGTCTGATCCATATAATCAAGCCTACTAGCAATAACATGCATAAATCAATTTGAAACTAATCGGGATTGATAGACAGATGATTGCAAAAAGCTAAAATAAGGATACTCTTTCACAAAGATTTTTTGGTGAGTCATAGTGCGTCGCTTGAGGACAAACAACGAACTTAAGTTGAGGGTTATGATATACCGTGGTTTCACGGTACATTCAATTCTTTTTCCTTAAGTTTAGTGTGTGTCTAAGGCCTTTTTGTATTGGTTTTAACGTAGTTTTCTCTTTGTTTGAAGTAAATTTGTCCAGAAGGAGAACGTGAGAGAATTGCGCAGAAAATTGCATAAGTAAAGACCTACGAAACCATCACCGGTCCATCGTGACCTCGACGGTCCATAGGTGGCCACCTTCGTATGAAGAAAAAGGCTTCTAAAGAAAATTGGGGAATTATGACTAAGTATGGGGCTACGAGTCTCTCGACTGACCGTCATAGCCAAGACAAAACGTCCTACACATCCGTCAATGTCAACCGAAAGTAGCCCCAGTACCCATCTTCCAAAGATTCTAAGTATGGAGGAACGGAATCCATCGAAGGAGCGTTGTGAATGCAACGTACCGTCAATCATGTCCGTTGATGGTAACAAAAGGTTGGTGAAGAAAGCAGCAGAGAAAGAAGTTAAGTATGGAACGACGGAGGGCCTCGACGGTTCATCGTGACTTCGATAGTCCATCGCTCCAGTCGTCGACTCAGACGCGTTTTTCGGCAGAATTTCCTTAGATAGATTTCCCCCTTTTCATTCAGAAGTCTTTTTAACGAGTGCACGCATTAGAACTCGCCTTATTGATACTTGTCGGACAAAGGAGGTAGATAATAAGAAAAGAATTATCAACATATATTTAGTCTATATTATCTAATAGGATAGTGTCGGTTGGTGTGAAGTAACAACTAAGTCAAACACTGATTAAGATGCTTAATATGAGGTAAATGTAAGGTTTAGTAAAGCATACACATGTAATCGGACCAAGGTACGGAGTGAAATTCCATAGTGTCCGGACAAAGGAATTAGGGATTACATAACTTACCACTTTGCATGTAAGATACTAGGAAAGGATTGTTATAGCTAGAATTACCGTGTTATGAAACGGTGGGGAACACTTAAGCCCTAGTTACTCTCAATACTTGATAATAATCAAATCTTTGAACATGTTACTTATTTACTTAGAAATAGGTAATTACATTTATTGCTTAAAACCCCCTTTTTTGTTACTTGTTTCTTGGAAAGGACTTGAATAAATAAAAGTTATAATAGGTTAAAGTTAAGTCTAAATCATTTTCCTCATGGGATAGACCCAACCTCATAGTTGGGTTCTTTATTTTATACGACCGCTTATACTTTTTTTCAAGAAGTAAATTTGGGTGTATCAACCACCTCTTTATTCCTCAATTTCTTTACTTGCCTATCATAAATTTGATTCGGGACTCTCTCATAAGAGAGATTATCCTTGACTCCAAGACTCTCAATAGGAAGAATAGACTCGGATTCACCAATACACTTTTTAAGCATGGAATCATGGAAACCGGATGAACCGAAGTCAAGTCACTAGGAAGTTTCAATTCATAGGAAACCTTACCAATCCTTTGCAATAATTCATAGGGACCCACATAACGAGGACTCAACTTCCCTTTTTTGCCAAATCTAACCACCCCCTTCATAGGTGAAATTTTCAAATACAACTTGTCACCTTCTTCAAATTCCAAATCCCTTCTCCTATGATCGACATAAGACTTTTGCGGACTATAGGCCGTTTGAAACGGGTTCCTTATGATATGAACTTTCTCCGAAGTCTTATAAATCAAATCAGCGCCAATAAGTGAAGGCTCACCACTTCAAACCGTCCAATAGGAGACCTACACCTCCTACCATACAAGGTTTCATAGGGAGCAATACAGATGGATGAATAAAGGCTATTATTATAAGCAAACTCAACCAAAGGCAAATATTTATCCCAATTCCCTTTGAAATAAATAATACAAGCCCTAAGCATATCCTCAAGGGTTTGAATAGTATGTTCATTTTGACCATCCGTTTGGGGATGAAAAGTGGTACTTAATTTCACATTAGTACCCGACCCTTCTTGGAATGACCTCCAAAACCTAGATGTGAATTGTGCACCCCAATCCGATATGATGGATAACAAAATACCATGGTGACACACAATCTCATCTATGAAGATCCTAGCATGATCTTACGCCAAATAAGTAGACTTGATGGGAATAAAGTGCGCGGAGTTGTTCAACCTATCCACAACCACCCATATAGATTCATGTAGCTTTTGAGTCGAGACAAACCCACTACAAAATCCATATTGATGTCTTCCCACTTCCAAGTAGGAACTTGGATTTCTTGTATTAAGCTACGACTTTTAATGTTCGTCCTTTACTTGTTGGAAGTTCGGAAACTTAGCAACAAACTCTGCCATGTCCTTCTTCATACCTTCCGACTAATATACTACCTTAAGGTCATGGTACATTTTTGTCGAACCCGGATGAATGGAGTAGCGGGACCCATGTGTTTCCTCAAGGATTTGGTCCCTTAAGCCATCTACCTTAGGAACACACAATCTCCCTTGGTACCTCAAAATAACATCCCCTCTAAGGAGAATGACTCATTAATTTACCAAGAACTGACTCTTTCAACTCCATCAATGGTTGATCAAGGTGTTGTTTGGACTTCACCTCAACAACTGAAGATGAATCAGAGTTATGATGGACCATGAACCCACCATTAGGAGAATCTTCCAATCTCACACCCAACCTAGCCAACCTATGAACATCTTTCACTAGCACTTTCTTGGCTTCATCTATGTGTGACACACTACTCATAGTCATACGACTTAGAGCATCCACAACCACATTTGCTTTGCCGGGATGATAGAGGACATTTATATCGTAACCTTTCAATAATCCTAACCACCTTATTTGTCAGAGATTAAACTTCTTTTAGGTAAAAACATATTTCAGACTCTTATGGTTAGTAAAGACATCAACACGGTCAACATACAAGTAATGCCTCCATATTTTCAAGGCAAACACCACGGACGCTAAATCAAGGTTATGAGTTGGATAATTTCTCTCATGCACCTTAAGTTACCTATAAGAATAGACTATCACCCTCCCATGTTGCATAAGAACACACCCAAAACCCATGGGGTATACATCAAAAAAATACAACAAACCCCTTTGTACCCTCCGACAAAGTCAACACCGGAGCGGAAGTAAGCCTATCTTTCAACATTTGGAAGATTCTCTCACATGCCTTAGACCACTCAAATTTCTTACACTTTTGGGTCAAAGTAGTCAAGGGAGATGCAATTGACGCAAAAAACTACACGAACCTCCAATAATAACCCGCTAAACCCAAGAAACTCCTAATGTCGGTGGGAGTCAATGGTCTAGGCCAATTTTCACCACTTCCATTTTCCTTGGGTCAACCTCAACTCCCTCACCAGAGATGATATGACCAAAAAATATCACCGACCTCAACCAAAACTCTCATTTGCTATACTTGGCAAACAATTGATGTTAAGTACTTGCAATACCACCCTTAAATGGTTTATGTGATCACCCTCATTTTTCGAATATACCAAGATATCTTCAATGAATCCAATGAAAAATAAATCTAGGTAACTTCAAAAACCCTATTCATTAGGTCCATAAACGTCGTCGGAGCATTAGTGAGACCGAAGGACACTACTAAGAACTCATAGTGACCATATCTAGTTCGTAATGCCGTCTTTGATACATCCTCACCTCTCACCCTAAATTTGTGATACCCCGATCTCAAGTAAATCTTAGAAAAGTGTCTTGCCCCTTGGAGTTGATCAAATAAGTCGTCTATCCGTGGGAGAGGTAACTTATTATTAATAGTGACTTTATTGAGTTGGAGGTAATCAATACATATTCATAAGAACCCATCCTTCTTCTTTACAAACAAAACTGGAGCACCACATGGAGAAATACTAGGCCTTATGAATCCCTTGTTTAGTAAAACTTTGATTTATGCCTTCAACTCTTTCAATTCGGTCGGAGACATCCGATAAGGAGGAATTGAAATGAGATTTGTATCTGGTAGAAAATCAATAAAAAATCAATTTCCCGTTTAGGAGAAATACCTGAAAATCATTAGGAAAGACCTCCATAACTTCACTCACTACGGGGACCGACTTAATGGGTGGAATTTCAAAGTCTAGATCTTGGACTCTTACAATATGGTATAGAAAACCTTTAGAGATCATTTTGCATGCTTTTAGACAAGAGATGATACGACCTCTAGGAATAGAATTTCCCCCCTTCGACTCTACAACGGGTTCATTTAGAAAGCTAAACTTCACCATGCTTGTCCTACAATGAATAGAGGCCAAGACAGCATGCAATCGATTCATACCCAATATGATATCAAAATCAAGCATATCAAGTTCTACTAGTTTAAAATAAGAAACTCTATTGGGAAACATTATAGGATAATTTCTATATACCCTTTATGCAACAACCGACTCACCCACTGGAGTAGACACTATAAAAGATTTGTGCAAAATATTGTGCAAAATATTAAACCTTTTTAGCTATTACAGGAATAACAAATGATAGAGTAGCACCAGGATCTAGTAAAGCATATACATCAATAGAGAAAACTTTCAACATACCGGTCACCACATTGGGAGAAGTCTCTTGCTCACCCCTAGAGTGGAGAGCAAAGAAGTGGTTCTTCTTAGGAGCATCACTAGTTTCACTTGCTTGATCTTGACAAACCTTTTCTTGACCCTTCAATTTAGGGAAATCCCTCACCTTGTGACCATTCTTGACACAACCAAAACATTTCCCCGTTCCAACCAAGCATTCACCAAGGTGCCCTTTTCCATACATGGCACATGTAGGCTTCTCATTTGCTGAGTTCCCACTCCTTTCCTTTTGGGCTCTAGGTTTTGTCACCTTATCCTCATGAGACTTAGGGAATTTGTATGTAACTTGATTAGAGAACCTCTTCTTGAATCTAGGCTTGTCTTCGATTTCAAGCATATTCTTTGAAGAACCACCAAAAAGAAATCTTGCCATCTTTGCATCCCTATTCTTTCTCCTAACCCTTGCCTCCTCCACTTGCCGAGCATGAACCACAAGGCAAGAAATGTTCATGTTGTCATGCAGCATTGTCGAATGACACTCCTCTTGCAAATATTCCGACACCACCGTTATAAAGCAACTCATTTAATCTCTAGGATCCAAAACCAATGACAATTTAGTGAATATCAGGGAGTATTTAAGCACACTCTTGACTCCTTGACGAAGGTTGATGAACTCCACCACTTTGGCCTCCCTCATCTCCCGAGGAAAGAACCGATCAAGAAAATCCTTCTTGAAGATTTCCCAAGTCACTGGTCCACCCCTTAGAGGAATATTGTCTCTCCATTGGACATACCAAGTTTGAGCCACATCTTTGAGTTTATAAGTGGCTAACTCGGCCTTCTCACTAGCAGACAACCCCATAGCGAAGAGTATCTTGTAGACTTCATCAATAAACTCTTGGGGGTCTTCTTCAACCTTGGACCCGTAGAAAGTACTAGTATTCATTCCTCCCTTACACGAGAAGCCATATTAGAAACTTATTGATGAGCTCGGGGTACAACCTCCCGATTAGCTTGGGTCTTCAACTTGAGTGGTTGCAGCTTGTGCTTAGGTAGTAATATCTTGGTCTGTTTGGAAGAGAGAAGCCCTTATATTCTCATCCGTCAAAGGAGGAGGATCTCCGAGGCTTGGTCATCATTCACACCTTCCTCAAGAAGAGGAACTTGATCACAACGGAGAGGATCTCCCGCATTGGCAATCTCTTCTTCATGTCTTTGTGCCGCATTTTCGAGTATTCATTGCCTATAATCACAATGAATGGATTAGATAGAAAATCACATAATAGGTATACTCTAGTGGCACGATGTTAGATTTCCAAGAAAGTAAGAGTTTCATATGCATCACATAGTTTCCTATTTATAAGTGTGGCGCGCTTCACAATTATGAATACAAACCTACATAGACATGGTTGAGAGAGAGGCATAGACTCAAAGATATTCAACCTCATGCTTTGATACCAAGTTTATCCCATCCGGGTTTACCCCTAGACCGAACTGACATCGTCGTCCTCTTTGAAGACTAAGCTAGACTCTTTATTTACATCATTGCATTCATTGGTGAAAAACACGGAAAATTTAAAACTTTTCATTACTTCTACTTGGAGTTTTACATAGACCTCTACACATATATAATATATTCATATCGAGTATACATAGACCCTTCATATAGGAAGGTTACATAGCCTTCTACTTTTATTGCACATAAATATATAAAAATATAACATAGACATAATAGTCATAAAGGTTGTCTTTTCTCATAACCATTTAATAAGAGTGTAAGAACTTGGACATTATCCCATACATCAAAGTAATAATGCCTTACACGGGCTATACAATGTTTCATACTAAAATGGAAAGAAAGAACCATAGATTACTTTAACTACTAAACGAACTCCATAAGCTAGATAGTCGAACCGCCCTTGGAAAATGAGGACCTACCCTACTTGGATGATCAAGATATCCAAGCCTTCTTCAAGTCGTCTCCAAAGCACATCAATGACCGGAACCTAAAATATTGGGGAAAAGGAAGAATTGGGGTTAGTACATCACTTATTCCAAGTATGAGACCATATGCACATACAATATCAAATCATGCTACAGAGGACATTTTATAAAAACATGCTACTTTATTCTTTGAAAAACCTTATGCATCATCAAAGAGAAATATACAAATCAAAAAGGCATATTCATCAAGTTAAAGCAAATAACATGCTAATCAACATACTTTAACTCATAGTTTAGTACAACCTTACCATCAAGTAATTACATCACAAGCATGGGTAAGAGTTTATCATATCAAAATAAAGCAAACCACCATTCACGGATCCTCATCAAGCCAACAATTTCAATAACCAAGTAAATCCCATTAAGTGACCCAACAAGAACCATGACTAGTATTCAACTCCACATAACATGACATTTAAAGATACACAACGTCATACTTTTAGCAACATAAACCAATGACATGTTCATAAGAATATCAATCCCCATATAATATTATTTACATGTAAAGTCATCATATTATCATCATTTTCATTCATTATCATATACATACATAAAATCAACCTTCAAAAGCTTCCCTCAAAGAAAACTAGTGCAAGGAATAGATAGAATCCCATACCCCTACCTAGTCTAAGTCAAATCCCTCAAGTAACTCTAGTTAGTTTATACTTTATTGCTTCATTTTAGTTTAGGGAACACTTGCCTTAATCGACATAGACCAGAAGAGCTAAGTGTGGAATTTGGAGTTGTAAAACCTTAAACCGATGGAAGGTGGTCTACTGGCAAAGTAAAACCAAACATAAACGTAGCTTTCTAGGTGGATCCACTAGGTAGTCTTCCTATGGTGAAAATATAGTTCAAAAACTAAGACATAGGTATAATCCCTCTACATACCATAGGTATAATCCCTCTATATACCACTTGTCAATCGGGGCTTCCTCTCATAGGAGTACATTGGATGAGTATTCCTCTTTGGGAAGTCAACACCACTTGTAGAACTATAGGGTTAATTTTCCTCTTTGGAAAGTCATCACCTCCCATTGTCAAGTTCACTCGGTGCTAAGCTAAGTCCCTTTATTGAAATGTATTTAGTGTCTTTATTAATCATCATATCTTAATTTAGGTTATAAGGTCTAGCCCTCGTATAATCATCATCATCATAGATCAATAAGAATTGCATGAGTATAGTCCTTTCATTACAAAGGTTTGTAACACACCCTTCACTAAATTGTGCTCATTTCATTCTTAAAATAAACTAAGAAATTCTTTTCTCAATCGATTAACAAAAAATGTATAAAAAATCAACAAATCTCTTTAAATATTTACTCTAGATGGTAACTCCAAATCTGTCACAAAATATTATTACTAACAAAGTAAAAATAAATCATACATTATAGATTGATATGAGAATCTTATTGCATAACTTATGGAAGATCTCTTTTGCATTCTCCATCTTTTGTCATAATTCTTTAAGGATAGAACAATTGTGTTGATAACGTGTTATGACACCATATAAATTTACAAGAAGAATAAAGTAGGGAGAAGAGAAAAGACTTATTATTCATCTTGAAGTATATTCAGGATTCATAGATCTTCTTTACAATGAAAGAAAATCCCTTTATTTCTAGAGGAAACCTAACATTGTCACCAAGTAGGATTCCTAACCATATCCTAAAAGGACTCCACATAAGTGTGTGTGTGTGTATGTGTGCGGGCGGGCTAGCGGGAGGGCGGGCAGGCGGGTGGGCGTGCATGCAGGGGTGCGTGCGTGTGTGCGTGTGTGCTTGTGTGTGTGCGTGTGTGTGTGTGTGTGGTGTGTGTGCGCGCGCGCGTGCATGCGTGAGTGTGTTTGTGTCAACAAAGTAAACAACAAAACATGAAGAATTTTAAATTTTTCATTTAGTTATCTTACTCTTGTTTGTTTTCACAAAACATGCTTAGATAGTGAATTTCTTTCTTAGCTTCAACTGCAATTTTTAATGTAAGTTTAGGAAGTTAAAAAAATAATATAAGAGATGAAAAAAGGAAGGGAAAATTGTAAATAATAGTAAACTAATAACTTAAAATAAATGGAGTAGCTAGGGTTTGATTTAATTGTGCTCCATAGCAAACGTTACCCAAAGTTTGCCAGGCGCCTCTCTCCCAAAAATCTCGCTCGCCACTCTCCCTCTGCTCGCCTCTCTCATTTTATACACAGAAGTGTATAAATTATGTTTCTGTTTTATATAAAGCGAGAAAAAATTGTATATACACAAGCAAAAACATATATCTTCGTGTTATACACTTAATTATACAATTTATAAACATTTTACTTCAATTCAATTGTATACAAATGCAAATTTTATACAAATATTGCAGAGAAAAAGGCCAACGAATTATACAATCGCGAATTATACAATTGCAGTGAAATACAATTTTCTCTTGCTTTATACAACAGAAGTGTATATATTGTGTTTCTATTTTTGTATAAAGCGAGAGAAAAACATATATCTTCTTGTTATACACTTATAATTATGCAATATACAAACATTTTAATACAATTCAATTGTATGCAAAGCAAATTTTATAAAAATAGTGCAGCGAAATAGGCAACGAATTATACAATTGTGCATTATACAATTGCAATGAAATAGGATAGCGAATTATACAATTGTAGCGAAATAGGCCCATCAAATTATACAATTTAAGCCAGCGAATTATATAATTGTATACGTATAGCAAATTATACAGTTTTGTGTTTGCTATGGAGCGCAATTATGCAAACTTTGTTATAGCATACAAATATGAATTTTTTGTTTGCTATATGTGAAAGTTGCCCAAAAAGGAATTGTAGAGGGTTTAAAAAATTTCATATATTTTGGAAGTTCAAAATATGCAATAAAAAAAATTAGTAATACGTAAAAGGAAGGGTATATGTTAACAAACTAAACATAAAAACATGAAGAATTTTAAAATTGTGCAGTTAATTATCTTATTGTCGTATTTTCTTTCTCAAAAACATGCTTAGAATTTGATTTTTGTTTAAGTATTAGTTGCATTTATTTTTTATTTTAAAAGGTATGAAATTCGAAATAATTTTCTAAAATGTATGTGTGTCACATGTATCCTTTAAAATTGCCTTAATTAGTGGAATCGTTTGACAATTATTTTTTATGAAACATTTTTTATTATTTCAAATTCCTTTTTCTATATAATTTTTAAAAAAATAAAAAATTTAATATTGATATTGACATTAATACAAATTGTTGTAGCCACCTTTTCTCTAAAAGAATGCAGTTAATTTTTTGTTCATATTTATATTTCTTTAATGATAAGTTTAAAAAATTAAAATAAATTTTATTTAGTATTTATTTCTCTAGATAAACTAATTAAATACAAATTTAAACCATTTAAGGTTAATAGTATTTCATACCTTCTCAATGCACTTTAATTACTAATGACACAAGTTGGTTTAAATGAGAATATACTTTTCATAAGAATTCTAATAGCAATCCGCGCAATTTAGATTTTTAATTATCATTTAAAATATGTATAAAAAAAGAAAATTAAAGAATTCCAAGTTTCGAGTTTTACCTGCATGGAGGAGAGTTCTTCAGTCTGTGATGAATTTCTAGAGGTATTTCGCCCCTTAAAATACTAAAAATATAATTTTATTATGTGGATACAAATAATATATATATACATAAATAAATGAATCAATTGAAAATTCATTTTGTAATAACACAAGCATAAAACAGAGAACAAATATATAATCTTCAAAGTTCTTTTTTTTTTTTTTTTGATAAAACATAATCAATATTTTTTTTAAGGGGTAAAAGATTTTCTTTCACATTTACTTCACATTTTATTTTTTTTGTTAATTGAAGACTTGTATTTTTCCAGACAATCAATAAATGGAAAATGATAAAGAAATGGAGAAGCAAAGAGGGTAAAATCAATTATTAAGAGATTGAGGATAATGATTACATATTATATATAATTAAAATTAAAAAATACTTAGTAATGTAGATTTGAATTGTTTTAAAATTTTAATTTTAATAACTAAAAAATAGAGATTTTTTTTGTGCTGACATGTGTCACTTTTTATTTCTCCGATTATTATTATTATTTTTTTTTTTTTGGTAACTACATTATTATTATTATTATTATTATTATTATTATTATTATTATTATTATTATTATTATTATTATTATTATTATTACTATTATTATTATTATTATTATTATT